>VDFB02025046.1:105587-174796 GCA_007258455.2 Sequoia sempervirens
CAAATGATTTTGCAATAAATGCTTCAACTTGTAGGTATATTTCCTCAAAAATTGTGTACACCTCCATTCTTTCAAATTTTGTAGACTTTATCCTTCACACATGTGAGTGAGAAAAATTCCTTAATTTCCTATCACATTAAATATACTTTTGTCATGATGTGACACAAGTATCGATGAGGGGGTTCATTAGATTTTCTGATAATTGCTCCCGCTTAGCCATTGCTTTACTTAGAAATTGACGGGAGTATTTGTACTAGAGGTCAACATAGATAAGACTGATGATTCAACTTGCTTTCCTTCCTTTCTCCAAATCCTTTTCACTTCCTTTCTTGCTTCTTCCAGATCAATGATTTGATCATGCTTCTTTTCCGGATAATTATTTTTTCTTCTTCTGCAGTTATTAACAGGGTGTTCTGGATTGTTGCACTTACAACAAACATCATTCTTCTTTCCATTCTCTCTTTTATTCAACTTATCTTCACACATAATAAATTTATATCCGATCTTCTTGTACTTAATACATTTGTTGAAGAATGATAAAGAATCATTCATTTTACTTTTGCATTCCTTTTCCTTATGACCAAATTTCTTGCAGGAATAACACACCATTGAAAGATAAATACCTTTTAACATCATGTCATTTGACAAGAGTTCTTCCAAAATTGTTTCTTAGATCCTTGATTTGTCCATCTTTGCATTGAGTCTTCTTATCATTAGATTGCTTCACTTTAGAACTTTGACCTTCCTCAAACCCTAAACCACTCTTATCCATTGCTGATCTTTGAGAAGTCATCAATTCATCAAGCATTGCTGAGCTTATCTTAAATTTTTCTTCAAAACTTCTTTCCTTTTCCAGATTAGATCTCAATATTTCTATTTATTCCTCAAGCTTTATGCATTCATCCATCTTCCTTTGAATTTCAATTTCATGACATTCTTTAGTTCTTTTCTTTTCATCCAATTGTTCCAACAAGCTAAAGACAATTTCATCTGCCTTAACCAATAGATCGCATGCTTCAACACTTTTACTTTGCATCTTTTCAATATACTCATTCGATTTCATCAACTTGTCCTTTAGATCTTCTATTTCTTCCGAATATCCAGCAAAGACCACTTCTGGAGGAAAAAAATTCTTATACTCAAATTCTAGGACCTTCCTCAAGTTGTTAGGCTTCTTCCAAGGAACCAAGATCGATACCAATTTTGAACATTTGGAATAAAGAGGGGGTGAATCAATATTTATAAAACCATTCACATAAAATCCATCTAACTATTATCCTACAATTGATTGAATTAGAAGATAGAACATGGCTCAAATCAATGCAATCATACACATGAGCATGACAACATGTGGAAAAAGAAAAGCCATGGTGGGGTTAACTCACAATATATTATATCTAGATACAAAATATTACAGGGCTCACTGGCAAGAATCGCTGTCCTTTAAAAGGCTCACTACTTGAATATAAAAGATGGCTAACTGCTAAGATACAAAGATAGTGGCTCACTGCCAAGAGATTGAACTGATCGGATACACCTTCAATGTGCAAGGTTCAGTTCCAATGAAGGTCAAAATATGAAGTATTTCCTCACATAGTAGTTGCTCAACAAATCTGCTCTGATCCACAATTGATAAAGCATTTAGGCTCAGAACGTTTACTTACACTTCAAACTTTACACCTCTTTCCACTTTCCACTCTTTCTCTCTTATCTCATTCCTCAAAACATCTTATATATATACAAGTATATCTTAATCATCAATTACCGACCTATTAGATGAAAATAAAATAATCAAAACTCTCTAAATTTTGGCACCATAAACATTTTATCCATGTAGCATTGTACCAAGTCGACTAACATCCATAAAACATAACTAGTCTCCATAATGTATTGCATACACTAAGTTGGCCAAGACTAGAACACAATTCTCCAAACAAAAATCCTCAAAGAAAACACCTTCGAATTTGAGAACACATTAATTTTCCATCATACCACCAACATCATATATATACACGTATATCTTAATCATCAATTAGGCCACCTAATTAAATGAAAACAAAATAATCAAAACTCTCTTTGTCGGCACCATAAAATATTATATCCATGTAGTGCATTGTACCAAGTCAGCGAACATCCATAAAACATAACTCTTCTCCATGATGTATTACATACACTAAGTCGACCAAGACTAGAACACAATTCTCCAAACCAACAAATAATCCTAAAAGAAAACACCTTCCAGATCTAAGAACACATTAATTTCCCATCATACCACCAACATAGAGACTATCAACAAAACCACAACATAAGAATATTCACCTTAATAAAATGCAGAGTCTCCCACATAGTATGCCAAGCAAGGAACAACAATAGAATATGGATTTGAACTCTGTCAAAGATAAATTTCTACTCACAACCAAAAACATCTCAAGATCCAAGATATAGCTATTTGAATGAGTCATGATAACATGGTTAAGAGATTAGAGTCATATCAGATCTTGCGGTGAATTCCAGACTCAAATACCAACATACTAATCCATCACAAAATGGCATTACTCATAGAGAAAAACTTTCGGTAAACCAAGAAGACTTCTCATATAGATATCACCATGTTGACATCAATGACAACATAGGAACAAACAACACAAACCATCCATACTTCATGCTCATGTTTGAGGCTCCATAATCCCAACGGTGATAACTTTAGTAGAAGATCCTTTGTGCCCCAAAGATACAATGTTGTTTCATTTCATGGATATTGCTATGGAGGCAACAATTTTGGTCACAAGGTTGCAGAGTGCAGAACTAAGGCTAAGAAGAAAAAAATTATTCTGGAGCACAACAATGTGTTATAAATGCAATAAAGTTGGGCATCTAGCAAAGTTTTGTATAAGTTGTTTTGTGAAGCCATCTATTCAAAATAAAAAAAGGATGAAACCCTAAATCAAAAAAAGAAGGGTAATGAAAAGGTTTGGAAGGAAAAGAAAGTTCAAGAAAATGAGAAGAAGGATAATAATATGCTTGTGCATTCTACATAAGATCCTAAGACAAACTGAGATAGAGCATTATCTCAGGGGGAGTTTTCATTTGGAAACCCTTTTTCCCCCCCTAAAAAGGACAAGTTATTGAATATTCTAGCATAGAAGATGAGTTGGTTCAATTTGTTTGGTGTGCATAACTAATGAGAAAGAATGAATCTTTTGATAGAGGTTCCAAAGAAAGTGAATGGTTTGTGAAGGCATGTTGAACTTCATTTCATCCCTGTGTTGACACAGAGAATTTTGATAGAGGGTTCACCTAGCATAGTACGAATTCATTTATGGCATAAAGTTAGGGGTTTTTTAAAATACTTTTATGTGATTTTTGGATCATCTGATCTCATTCAAATGATATCAAGTGTGTGTAAGAGCTAAGGAAGTGAAGAAGGTTCTCAATTAGTTGTGTGAAAACCCTAATGATAGTATTCAAAGGTATTTCTCTAGTTTTCTTGTAAAACCATAGTATTCAAATAGTGCTATCATGGTTACACCAATTTTCATTAATGTTGTTGAGAAGCCAAGGCCAAAATTCAAGAAACATCCATACATATCTACCATGACCGAAAAAGATGGAGCATTTTCTCATGTTTCGATCAATGTGATTCATTTTGAAGATGTCAACATCTACATTCACTTTCAGTTGAGTGAGTACAATCATCTAAAGATGGAAGAGTTCAAATACAATCATCTCTTGGGTGATGAGTTTTAGCTCAAATTAGAGTATGTGAATGTGGAAGAATTTTTTTTAGATGTATGGAAGGGTTTCCCAAACTTTTTCCTTGAAGATGAATAGGTTAGAATTGAGCTAGGCCAGATTCATGAAGATATCATTTTGCTTGATCAACCCCATCTAATAAAAAAGTAAGCTATCATGGTTGTGATTGGATTATCCTCCACTGGACCTATGCCAACATTGAAGGATGTAAACAGTAAAGAATTTGTGAAGTTTATTGGAGCTAAATTTGACAGAAGAACCCTAACTGTAGATGACATCTCTGACTTAGGGGTATGATATGCCACTATGGCTATTGCATATAATATTTACTACATAAACAAGGAAGGATTTTCTACCGCCACTTCCATCTACACTGCTCATCAGATGGTGAAGGAAGGAAATAATTATGATCTTTGCAAGCTCTTATGAAAATAGTTGTAGGAGAATCTATAGAGAATCAAGGAATCATGCTACAATTTCTAGTATGGCACTTTGATAATTTATCTTATGTTCTATTTCATGAAGGAATTTCCTAGTGTGAAGAATGTGGTCTAGAGAAGAGATATTCCTTTTGTACAACATATTAGGGATCACATGCGTAGCTTTTTAGACAACAAAAAATGTGATACAATGTTCTAGGGTTTCTTCAAAGCATTTCAAAATGAAATGCAAAAGACGGATAAGGTACCCTCACAAGTTGTGGAGAGGTATAAGAATGAAATCAATTTTATGGTAGATAAAGATAATTGTTATATGAAGGTAGTTGAACCAAGAACTTCATGGATAAAAAAATTACCCTATGAGGTCTTTGAATCTAATTGGATTGCATATGTTGAGATTTTTCTCAACAAACCTAAGGATCCATTTGTTGAAAGGTTTGACACATGATGAGATAACCAATAAGAAAATCAAGAAGAAAGTAGAAGAAAAGGTGGAGAAGATGTCAAATGTTGGCTACAAAAGGATCACAAGCTCCTAGAAGGACAAGTAGACCTGCCTCTATCTTTGATACAACTTTCAGACTAGATCAAACACCTCCTAAAAGAAGAAGGGCCGCTATTGTAGCATTGATGCAAACTAAGACTATTGAAAGGAAGAAGCCTAGACCTAAGCAGTAGAAAAAATGAGGAAAGATTAATCCTGTGAATGTGGTTGATGATGAAGAGGATGAAGAAGAATAAGTAAAATATTTTGTTTTGAGGAGAAGGGTAAAAATAACAAGACAAGGAGAAGAAGAAGTCCCCTTGCAGAAGAAGAAAGGAAAGGAAATTGTTGAGGAGAAGCCTAAGAAGCCTCCTCCGGTCAAACATGACCCTCTAGATTTCAGTGCAATCTAAAATGGAATTATTAAATATGGTTTATTGGATGATAGAATGGAGCTCCATCTAGATGTCTCTTTGGAAGACAAGAAGACAATTGAAAAAGCAATCATTGAATATATGCTGAAGTAGACCACACCCTTCAATGACATTGTTGAAAAATCTCCTGATAGCTTGTTGAGGCTTTAAGATAAAGAAGAGAAGATGACAGACATCTAGGCTGATGAAGAGCTAAAATTGCAAGAAATTGACAAAGTTGGGATTCTTGTTTCCTAGGAAGAAAAAGAGATGATTTCTTGAATACAAGCTAAGGATCTGTAGACTAAAAGAAGAATAGATTTGTTGATGAGCATGGATGAATATGCCAAGAGGAAGATTCAAAGTGAAATTGAGGAATCTACACAAAAATTAATTAATGAATTGGAAAGTGAAGTTGATGTTGATCCACAAATGTATGAGACTGATGTTGAAATAAATGCACTTGTGCCTTTAGATGAATAAGAAACTGAAAATATACCTCCTCCAGAAGATACAAATGAGAAAAACATATCTAGTCAGCAAGGACCCTCCAGATTGCAAGAAGAAGGTGTCTCTGGTGTGCATAAAATACAAGAAGTCTCTAGTATGGAGATGGAAGATGAAGAAGAGAAAGAAGAAGAAAAATAGAAAGAGAAAAATGTTAAGTAAAATGAGGAGACTACTCCTTCAGAGAATATTGGTGTAGAAAATCAAGGTGAAGTGGGTGTTCCTTCTCCATTGATTTCAGGAAATAATGAGCATATGAGAGAATAATCCTGAGATAGTTCAAGATGCAAAAGAGAAGATAAATGAGAAGCAAGATGCTTCTATGGGTCAAGGTTCTTCATCTTCATATTCTTTCAAGGACCTACTAGGGGGATGTAGATGTAGTTTCAACCTATGGTAACACCCCAACTTCTGTAGATTCCCACTCATGAGAGATAAGTTGACTTGTCAAACATTTCTCCCCTCCATAAATAGCAACTTGGTGATATTCTGCATGCTTCTACAAGAAAGGAGATTTTGTGAGAACATTTAAAGAATACTGAAATATTAGATGATGTTGTAAGGATCATCTAGGAGGGTTTACCAGAGGTAAAAATAGATTCTTCCTTGCCTCCAAAACAAAAATAGATTCTTTTAAGGATCATTCTTCTCACATTGAGCATAAAGTAGAGCAAGAGGCCCCAAGGAAGATAATTGATAAGAGAATGGCTAAAGCATCTGAGCGGTGTGCTAGTGTATACAATAAATTACAAGAAAACATAAAGATTTTAAGGATTATGTTGATGAAGTCACTACACTTTATCAATTTTTTTTTGAAATGGCCAAGCTCAACCAAGAACATCAAAATTTAGATTGACTCCATTGAGTTACAGGTTACTCAATTGGTTGAGACATATGATTTATCAAAATATATGGACGGATCCACTAGGGAAAAAATAGAAAATATTTATTTGTAGTTGTCTTTGCTTGTAGATCAAAGAGAACAAATCAAGAAACAATCTGGTTAGTTGAGGGAAGTAGTCAACTTGAGACTTACTTCGTTATCTAGGTTATTGGCTGAAGCAGAGTTGGTGGATTAGAAACTAAAGGCTCCTATTATTATGGATGAGGCCGAGGATCTACTCATGCAGTTTGAATACCAAAATCATATTATTATCTTAGAAAAAGCTAATTGGTTTGCAACTCTGGCACACCTTAAGGTGATTTACAAAATATTCTACCTTCTAAGGAAGTTGCAAATGTGTAGATATGACAATTTTATCTTTGTATAGTTTTGAATGATTACAATATCATTTTTTGGTTTTGTTGAAAATATTTTGTGCATAGCATCAATTTTAGGGCTTCTCCATCTTAGGGGTATTTTTGTAGAAATAATATAGTAAGGGAGAGTTCATAAACTTTTTGGGCTATTATAAATAGAATATTTTATTCCCTTTTCCCTTGATGTAAAGGGGGAGAGAAGACTTGTAGATAAATGAGTGTTGCATCAATGAAAAAGGGAGATTGTTGGAAATATGTGTTGTCATTGATGTCAACTCAAGATTGGTTGTCATTGATGACAATGTCTATGCTCAAGATTTATACACTCCATAGTTAGTTGATGTGCAAAGATATTTGTTACAAGTCAACAATGCGGTATGACGAAGAATGTTGATAAGTATAATATCTAAGTGTGATGTAGAGGTGGGTATACTTGTTTCAATATGTTTCCATCATGCATACATTGATATCTTATCAGTTTGGTGTACCACACTTAGAGATAAGTTGCAAAGTTTTGCTAAGGCAATCACAAAGTATACTCTAAGATAGTGTCATGGTGTTTTGGTTTGTATCCTTCCACATAACAAGCTTTTTTCTTGCAGTTAAAAAGATAAGACAGTCAATATGTGAAGGTGCTATATCCAAGAATTTGTTATTACACCTTCTAGAATGAAAGATTTAACTGATAGTGTTATGGTCTGTGTTCTGGCAGAGTAAAGTGTTGATGAAGGCATGTTGGAATTTTTTGCATTCCTTTGGTGTGATAGATGTGTTTGTGTGGACTTGGGGATATGATCAGAGAGGTATCAGAGATCTTTAATGAATGTCTCAGGTGCTTTAGTGTACAACAATGTAATATCCTATGTTTTGAGTTGTTATAGTTTGTTTGGAATGATTTGTTTTCATTAATTCAATATGTTTCTATTCTTGCACCAATATATGATGATTAATTTCTTCAGAAGAAGGTTGAAGAGATATTATGCATTGGATACATTGTTCACATCTTGGTCCATATGATGTTTTTGGTCTCTCCTCGGTAGTGTAAGGTTGAACAGTTGACAATTTTGGTAGTGTTGATGTTGTTTGGGCTGATCGACATACATTTCCTTCATCTATGATTGATTCTGATTAATTAATTTTTCTTTGTAGAATGTGTTGTGATGTATTTGGAGCCTATTATTCCATGTTTTGACCCACAACTCATTTTCTCTTCACAATGTATATGTTTGGAGCCAACCCATGTAGTTTCACATGTTTCATTTTATAAGTCATCTTGGTGCCAACCTAATTGATGTTCTGAGTTGTTGTGGAGGGTATTTATAGAATAAAAAAAACATTTGTGAAGGTAGCCAAGTATAGTGAATTGGAATTGAGCAGTATGTTGAATATGAAGTGTGTGAAGTTAGTATGATGGAGTGATTGTGCGAAAAGTGGACTGCAACATCAACATATGTTGGATGATTCTTTATAGCAGTTCATGTTCATGTTTTTCATTATAATTTCCACATATCCTGCTCTGAGTAGTGAGTCTCAAAAGGTCCTTATATCTTTCCTTAAGGTTGTGCGCCTTGGTTTGCAAGTCCTTAGGCAATAAGCCTTAACTACATTGTATTTTTTTGTAAGTAGTGAGCTTCATATATTGTGAGTTAACTCTCACCGTGGTTTTTCCCTCATTGGGTTTTCCATGTAAAAATCTTGGTGTCCTTGTGTGGTGCATGTTTTCATTTCTTCTCTTCTTTAAGTTAATGTCATTTGATGTTTAATCTGCAAATGGAAATGATTAATTTTTAGTATATGTTGATTCACACCCCTCTCAACACTTTGGTGTGTTCAACAAAGTTGATTTTAGTGATTTTTTTTCTCTTGTTACTTAACTTCTATTAGATCTTCCAATTATCTATTATTGCAACTTGTGATTTTAATATTGAGAAAATGTATGGTAAAATTTCTTTATTATATGTGGATATTGAGGATGATATTTATATGGTATAGCCTATTGGTTTTATAGTGAAGTGAAAGGAACTCTTTGGTTTATAGTTTAAAACAATCATTGAATTGTTTAAAAAAGTCACCGAAGACATGATACTATAATTTTGAAGCTTTCACATTAATTTTTGGTTTTTGGTAAGGAGTGAGAAATATCATTGTATTTATGCTAATATTATATTGTTGATTATATTCTAAGAATTATCTTATATGTAGATGATATGTTGTTTATTGGTAATAGTAAAGTGATGATTAGGGAGCTCAAAACTTAGATTAGAAACACATTTGATATGAAGGATTTGGGATCTCCTAAATATATTCTTGGGATGGAGACTAATATAGATTAGATACATAAAAAATATTTGGTCAACTTAGAGTAAGTATGCTGCTAGGTCAGTTTATAACTATTTAGTATGTATGATTATAAACTTGCAAGTATTCTATTTCTTTTTGGAACTAAGATTTCCCTAGATATGTCCTAAATAAAATTATGATTTTGAGGATATGTTTAACGTGCCTAAGGATAGTATTATTTCTATCCTAGTGTATGTAATAATTTTCACTAGACTAGATATTTCTCAAGTAGTGGGAATTTTGAGTAGGTTTATGTCTAGAACCCTAGTAAGGAGCAATGGACTTATGTTAAGAGGGTTTTCAAATATTTATGTGGGAATTCTCATTAGTTTTATTTATTTATTATGGTAGTAATGATCGTGGTAATAATTATGTGGACAATTCATTGTATATGCAAAATTTGAGGATATAGATTAGGTAGGTGACTTGGACAGTCAAAGGTCCATTATTCTTTATGAGTTTTCTTTGTTCAAAAGTGCAATTAGTTGGATGAGTAAGAGAAGACCCACAATTTATTTTTCAACTATTGACAAAGATTGTATGGTTGCTACAAATGCCTCTAAGGAGGCAATCTGGTTACAACTACTTTATATAGGTATTGTTTTTGATTGTAGGTTTATTTTAATTGGTTATGACAATCATAGAGCTATTTGTTTAGCTAGGAATCCCATATATCATTCTTGAACTAAGAATGTATCACTTTATGTGTGAGATGGTAGATAATGGTTATCTATGATACAAAAGGAAGAAGATTTAGATAATATAGTAGATTCCCTCACAAAGCTAGTGATCACAATAAGTTCTCTTGGACATAGGAAGGCCATGGGCCTTGATTATTGTGCTTAATTTTATTTATATTTCCTATGACTGTATTTGTAATATATAATTTCAAGTGTGATAATGTTATGATTAAGGTTTCATTTACCTTGTAATCTTATATATTTTATCTATCTCCAACACTCTTGGAAAGCGTCTTTGGATTCCTAAGGTGAGATTGGAAAAATTAATTTATAGTTTAGATCCTAATAATATTGGAATTAGTTTTTGTATGTATTCATGATGGATCTAGAGCACTATATTGGTGGTTAAATATGACTTTAGACTCACCAAATATATTTTTTCAATTCTAAGTGATAGGACTTAGGAGTGGAGAATCTTGCCATATTAGATGGGACCCACATAATTTGGCTTCTCCATAATGGAGTGTTACACTTGAGGATGTGAGTCCTTAGGGAGTTATGGGTCAAATATTCCTTTTCGGTTATGTTTTCTATTTGAGGGAATTATTGACTAGGCCTATGTTATGTCCATGTAAAGTTATTATCAAGTTTACTACTCTAGGAAGATGCCCTCCAAGGTGGGCATAGGATTTTTGTAATATACCTTGGTTTTGACCTCTCTCCTTGCCTATATAATTGAGGTATGAGATAGTGGTTTCATATTATTGTATATAGATACACAAGTGATATCAAATTATTGCCAAATTTTAGACTAACATTGTGTTTATCTTGTATCATGTAAATTGAAGATTAATACATAATTGTCCTCTTTCTCTAGTGGACTTCTTTTGAAAAGGGATTCTCCATGTAAATCATATGTCACTATGGTTTTTTATTTATTTGTTATTCTTTGGTATGGTGGATCTTGTAGTGATGAAAGATAATATGGTAATATCTCTACCTATATTTCCTTACTTTAATCATATCTAGGAGTGATATTTTCTTCTACCATCACCATACCTCTCATTTTCCTATTCCCATCTTACCAACTACAACCATAGGTCCTCACCTTAATAGTGATAATTGGTTATACATATCTTGAAATACATTCACAAAAGGATGTATTCTCACCCTATTTTTGGTACATTAAAAGTATTCTCCTCCCATTTTTCAACATTTAGTATATGGAATTGATCAAACTAACCCTCTTCAAGAATTAATTAGTTTTCCAACCAAGCCATTGGTTAAGGATGCCCCACCTATATTATCTTTCTCATTATCACCTCATCGATGAAATAAAAAAGCTTTGATAATTTTTTATAAAACAATGGATCCATTATTCATTAAAATTTTAGATGACCCAAAAAATAGTAGGACTAGTTTGCAATCTATTATCTGTTATATTTGTGTAACATTAGTTTTTCTCATGCTTTATTGAGAGAGAATGAGAATTTAAGAAATGGTTATATAATACTATTTTTTAGCATCATCAAAAGAGATCGTGTGAAAGAGATCTTTTCCATTATATATAGGAAAACCTATGTAGGGATACTATTTTACGTAGTTCTTGAGTCCCAGTATAGCACCATATATATTTATCCTAAGATTGTAGTTATAAATGGTTAATATTCAATTACTGACTATATTTCATTATACTTCAAATGATAGTTGTACACTATGTTTTTTTCAAGTTAGGGGTAAGGGATAATGTATAATATAATTGTGTAGCATCATATAGAAAAAAATATTTCAAACCTTAGATGGTTGGTTGGTGCAAACTTTGTGATTCGTGCTTCATTGAGGCAAGAAATTGATAAAATCACCTAGATAACAATATAAAATTAGGTTATATATCTTCTTAATGAATAAGTGGATATTTATTGAGGCATCAATGTAGATTGATGACATCAAATTGAACATCCTCATCATACCATGACCCATACCATATTGATCACTTTTTATCTCTAGAGGACTTGGATCATGTCACTAATTTTCTTGATAGTTATGTACATTGGTATTGTCTTTCTTCTAACCTAATGAGGGAATGTACATCATGATCAGTCCTCACAATATAGTATTTTTCTCTAATGTAGCTAGATATGTTGACTAGTAATTATCTAGTATGGAGATATCATCTATATTGCCACAAGTAGTACACCCACTCTAGATGTTAAGGGATGTGGTCAAAATTCATGAGTGTTAAGAGCATTTATCATTGTTGCTACCCAAAAATAATCTAATATCCAAGTAACTACCTTAAGATTATCATTGTATAGTTTACATAGGATGTCACTTATACATAAATGATACCCATTGACTTGGCTTCTTACACATTAAGTTTGCATGGGACACCATATGAATTTTGGATTTTTTACGCCTTCCTATTTCAACAAGACAAAGCTAAAAATTACAATCAAATGGTTGTTATAGCCTGTTGACCATTGATTTACTTTCAGCCATTGATTGAAAAGTGTTTGGTTTCATTAAAATGCTTTCCTGCCATGATCAGTTTCCTTCCGTTGCTATTGGTTTCAATAAAGTTTCAACGAGGGTTTTAAAGTATGACGTGGAAAAATACATTTGTTGGTGGGGGTCCATAGATCTATACCTACGACAGTCGTACTCTTAGTAGGCCTGGTCAGCCCACTTGCCCCGCCACTAAAAATAAATTCCATTAAACACTGTCAGCCTTTTTGGTTTCCATAAGGTTTAAACTTAAAGTTTAAAAAAATTTAAGATGGACGTATATGATATAAGAGAATATTTAATATTTATTAAAAACATTTAAATGAAATTAAATCATATAAACCACCCACCCCCTTCTTAATAATATTTTAATTTTAAACATTGAACAAATCATATATTTATTTATTTATTTAAGATCAATAAGTAATTAAATTATTAATGGTTAAAATGGAGAAAGGAAAGTATTTTAAGGCGATGAGGTAAGAGAGACAAAATTAAAGGTTGGATTTACATTGGCATTCAAATTGTTTGATATGTGAGTACATTCATCTAATATAGATTTATTTGAAAGAGTTGTTTTGTATTTTATTTATTATAATATTTGATTTATAATTTGTTTAAGGTAAAATTTGATATATATATATATAGTTTTAATATAAAAATTGATTTATAAGTTTATTATATGAAATGTGGATTATATTTTAATAATAAAAAAAAACTATAAATAATTTAATTATGCTTATACTTAGTATATATTATATTTAAAAAACAAACTATTAATTATATAAAATGATGAAAATTAGAATTTATCCTAGTTGACTTTCCACACTTCTTTGGCGTACCCATTGCACACTAAGGTGTGATTGCTAGTAGTATATAATTTGAAGTAGATAATTCTATCTATGTTGCTATATATATATGGATATTTGGATCAAAATGATGATCACCTTGTAGCGAGAAAGGTATAAAATAAGGTTTTGTAAATAAATTAATGTAATAATATTTTGAAAATTTAATATCCCTTGGATAAGAATTCACAATCTACTAATTTATTTAAACTTTTTTTGGCGCATAGGGGTTAGTATGGGGCGCTCATGGTTATATCATTGGCATTATATGTTGACATAATTGAGATTGTGCCAATGAGAAGGTAATATAATAAGTCAACATATATGTCAATAATTTTAAATTAACATTTTCATGTATCTGTTATTATTATATATAATTATGTATGTTTGAACACATGATACATGTGTATAAATATAAGCTTTAGTGCATTAAATTCACGTGATATTTTATATTCCAAGGGTTTCTCTACTAAGAGGTGATCCCCATTATAATAGATATAGGATCATATTTTGATTCATGTGTAATTTTGATGTATGATTATATTTTGATGTAGATAATTATATTTTGATACAAGATTATAATTTTATATACATGATTGGATATGGATCATGGATTAGTTATTTGATTTTATGTAAATCACATATTTAATTATAAATCTAAATGATGCATTAAAGATCTAACTTTTTTACTTTAGAGAATGTTTTTGGATAATCAACGAGTTATTGGGTGTTAGATATTGTTTAGTGTGGTATGGGATATTCATGTAAGCTATAGTATGTAAAAAAAACCTAAAAAATAGTTTCCCTATTTTAGTGAAATCACTAGTTGCAATAGGTGGAAAAATTACTATGATGAATACAAAAAAACATGGTGAAAGCCAAAATAACATGATGAATTTTTAAACACCTCTCTTAAAAGAAATAAATTTGTCATATTTCTTCATACCATCTACTCACATTCCAAATCTCATTTTTTCCCACTTCCTATTCTTCATGGAATGCCATTTGAGCTTTCAATTGGTAAGAGAATATATTACATCATGTTTATACCTAAAAAAATATATGCTTGGAATTTATCTCTTATTGAAAGTTGTTTAGTGAGATTTTCTTATGGTGACAATCTTGTGTTCATGACTAAATTATGTACCACAAAGAGTATGGAACTTAGTTGAGAGAGTTTAGGTGGTTTATGGGGAAAATGAATAATTTTTTAAGTTCTTAGCCCCTTTAGCCATTTTTTAGCACTGAGTGATTGTATACTCTCATTTTCTAGAGTTTTCAATAAAAGTGGGGTTCTTTGGGGTATCATGGTTTCTTTTTATGGTGATTGATCTTTCTTATGTGTTTTCTTGTTCTAATAAGTTTTCAAGTTTTTAATCGATTTGTTGTTAAGTTTTAAGACTAATATTTCTATAATTTGTGAGCTAGATGATTGATGATAGATGATTGATGATGTAACAAATAAGTGATTAACTCATAATCAAGTGTGTGAGAGAGATTAGGAAACGCATTTTATTTATGTTGGGATTTTATTAAGAATTTAGAAGACTATAGGATCGCTCACGTATATCATGAGGCCAACATGGAGGTGGAGTGGATAGAAAATGTGGCTATCAACATGCAAGAACCTTACTTCCATGCAAATAATGCACAGTAGTGAGAGGTTTTAAAGCAACAATCTAATCATAATCTTATGATGGAAGCAAGGGAGAGTTTACGTATGTTGATTAAGAAAAGATTGATGGCTTGCGGCAAGATGATTGTTGGAGGCGGGCTGGGATAGATCAAGAATGCCACAAATTTGCTAAAAATGGAATCAAACGAGGTTAGATGTATGTAGGAAATAGGATTTTCACTCACGTTTGCCATGGATTCAATAGTAGGCCTTCGAGAGAATATGAGACAGATTGCTTTTAGAGGGATCATTACTGATTTCAATCTTAAAAAGTTTAAGCCTACGTCTCCTATTGTATTGCATGCAATTTGGATGGTGCTCAGAGATGTTTCCCGTATGGTAGAACACAAATATTATGTGAACATGGATATCACCTCTAAGTTTGTGGTGGTCATGTTGGACCTGTGGGAAGATAAAACTGCTGTCATGGATGTTTTGGAGGCTCTAGTCTTTCTGAAATGGTGTGGCGAGATTAGAGAGAATTCAGAGGTTGGCGTGGTAGGTTTCAGTTTCCTCATAGGTAAGGGAATCTTGACTGTCTTGTTTCCTCCTCATAACAGGCTGTGGGCTCTCTTTGTTCTGGTGGTTGTGGGTTTCCTCCTCATGATGTAGAGGCTCAGAGGAAGAAAGCGCCTTGGGGCTTCAATTTTTTGAAAGTGGTGGAAGTGTCTCTCTAAGGAGTCTGTTGTTGAATGGTCTTTCTCTTTCACTTCATAATACTCGAGCATGGTGGAGAATGATGCTACAGAAGGTGTTGCTAGAAGTGGTCTAGGTGTGGCAGGTCTGGTTAGAAGAAATCTTCTCATATGTTCCATGTAATAGTGATAATAGTATAGTTATGTAAAAACAACATGGATATTGTTAATAGATGAATCCCATAAATGAAATTTTGTATTTTGGCACTCCTATTGAGTATCTGTTCATTATTTCTTCACACTTTGTTTATGGGTTGGGCCCTTTGGCTAAATTCACTCACCCAAAAAACAACTTATGCATGTAACAAATAAGAATATTTGAATAAAATGATAAATATATAAGATAAAATTAATAAATTATCTTGTTACTAATTGTAATGCCCTAAAATTTGTACAAAGGGAAAAAACACAATCAACTTTTTTTTTTTTTTGAAATAATATAGACATTAACCACTTGATACATGCTTGAGTAGAAATGAAAGTTTAATAATGCACTACATTTACATTAACATGTGATCTCAGTAGATAGAGTTTAATATTGAAAGTAATTTTAGTATCTTATGTGCAGCTGGAGGACAATGCCGACAGTTTACTCTTCCTTAATTAAAGGCATTGTTAACATAAATATTTAAGAGTAAAATTTAACATAAAATAGTACTAGAAGAATTTATATTAAATGTTCATAAAAATCACATTCCTGATGCAATTGCGTTAAACCGTTAGCAATGAAAATAACGATTATAATATTATAGTTGTGAATAATACCGTCATTATGTTGATGGCGTAAGAAATAATAGTTAATAAAAGTACTGCAGCCAACTTAAGTTCATACGCATAAGGAGACCAAGATTAAGAATGGGCTGACGTAAGTGCATCATTATTAATATTAATGTGAGTAGTATAAGGAGACCTAAAACGTGTTAGGGAAGAAAAATAAAATAAATTTACATATACCTGACAAAAGAATAAAATTTCTATTTCGAGGGTAATCCTGGGGCTCCACGTTTTTCCCCCATAAGGCCCGTCCTAATGTGTTTCACTTAAATTCATGTTCTTTAATCTTTTAAAGAAGAAAAAAATATATATATGTGAAAGATTCCCTACCTCCACGTGAAGGGGGAAATACATTAATTTTAGAGGATTTTAAAAAGAAAACAAAGGAAGGGAATAAATATTAGGTAAGATTAGTTTTCACTTTCTAAGAAAGAAGGGAAGATTCTTTTATTCATTTATGTTATTTCTCTAGATAATGAATACATTAAATATATATAAATAATAATTTGCTATTTATATATGGTATTTATTATTCATGAATAATTAGATACATATATTTAAATATAAATATAGAAAAAAAAATGATAAATATAATTGCTAATAGATAAATATTAATATGGAGTAAATGGATAGTTATGTTATAATAATAATAATAATAATAATAATAATAAAAAAAAAATTATAGATCGTAGTATATAATTATAGGCACATATAAGTACATCTTCTTAAAGGAAGGTCTCTTACATCATTTTAATTGTTCATAATTATTTTTGTTATTGAGTCAAGCGAATACTCCTCCCTTCTATCAGACTACTCAATCTTTAGTTTTTTTGCAATAATTAAAAAAAAAAAATGTTCGTAAGGTCAATGATGAAATCAAGGAGTTGTGTAATTTTTTTTTATATAGCCCATTATTCCTAGCTAAGGATGGTGTTTCATCTTGTTACATCTGAATAAAAGAGTCTCCTCATGGTAATTCCTAATAAGATATCCAAACCCTCCTAGTATTACCAATTATCATATAAAAAGAATGGGCGTACGACTGAACCCATGCACCTGCTTGCACATTTCCTTTTTCCTACTCCTTGACAGTGTGTTGTTGATGACATTGCACGAGCACTGTCATCCGATGTGTATAGTTAGTTAGCAGGTGCAACACGACAAGCAATTGAATGAAAGTATCCAGTCTGAATTTCATAAAAAGGACACCCCTGCCATCCGTTCCTTTTAACTCATGAGCATTGGTTTTCTTTACAATAGATTCATAAGGCTTTGACATATCACCCAATCGAGTAGATCTCATTTGGAAAAAACAAAACCAATACCATCCACCAAGAACGTAGCCACTCCCAAAACTGTGAACTTTTCAAATCTGCAACTTTCATGCATTTCTCCACCTACAAAAGTCATAAATTTTCTCTAGAGGCCAATGGGTGCTCACCACCCAACCTTTGGTTGGAAAACCAACCACCCCCTGAGCTAGGAGGTAACCGAGGTACCAGGTACACACATCACATAAAGTTTTCAAACAATAACCAACAAAGAAGAATACATGTAGTATACAAAACCCCCCCTTTTTTTTCCAAGGCTTTCAAAACACACATAGAAAGTCCACTCATGGATTTCTTAAGGGAGAGACAAGGTGCACTCGATCTTGGGATTTTTTTTTTACAATTATTCATATCCATTCAATAATATATAATGGGGTTTTATTTCCCTTCCTTCACACCCTTACACCACATATCACCAATCCAACCATCCCAAACCTCCATTTTTGTGGGTACTCATACCCTATCCACAAACCCAACATTTTAATGGGTACTCATACCCTATCCATTTTTGCAAAGTGATAAGAAAACTCCCAAGAAGGTGCTACTTTTCTCTATCCCACACATGCATTGCTCACCCTCCTTGAAGAGGAGCTAATCCAACACCCCTCCCACCAAAACAACAACATACAACAAAAAAAAAGAAGAAGCAAGCATTCAAACGGATAATAAGCATTCAAACAACCATTGCATAAAACAAAAAGAAGGATTTGAAACCAACCTTTTTGTGCAAGCTTCCAAATATCAAGTTGAAGAAGAGCTACCCCACTCCTTTCTCTTTTCCCCAAGATCAAGCAAAAACTAAAATTGCCCACATGAAAAGTAACCCCTCATTTGGCTTCCCAAGGGTCTGAAATAGGAGTCAAGGGTTGGAAACCCTTGGAGGAGAGAGTGACACATGTCAACCTCCTATTCACTCCTATGGACACACCTCCTCACAAGTTTTCACACATGTGTGAGAATTCTTGGGGAAGTGAAAGGCCAAAGAGTGTTCAACACTCAACAAGACTTTCAAATCTTATAAATGAGATTTTGGAGCCAACACTCCAATCCCATCTCCAAAATCTATCACCCTTCTTAATGGCTAATTAAGAAGGGTCACAACTTGCAATTTTCAAAAGATATGGGCTTGATTTGACCCCTAACCCATAGGTAACCATCCTAGGGGTTAAATTAGGGTCAATTAACCCATTCTAAGGACTAATTCAACATTTTTAAACTTTCAAAAAGAAATTGAAATTCAAACATAATAAAAGAATTTCCAAAATGCCCCAAAACCCTCATCAAAAGTTTAATTCATTTTAAAAGCATAGTCACAAAATTCAACACTAAATCTTTTAATCACAAAATGAAATACAACATAGAGGTCTAAATGGACTATAGTGGGTTTCACTTGGTTAACACAAATTGGGTACCCTTGGTTACCTCCAATCCCATTGGCCATGGGCGTGTACCTGCACACTCAATTTCCACTTGTTAATATATCCAATGCAAGATAATCCACAATTAAATCAACAATTTTATACATCCATAAATAACACAATCAATTCATAAATCAATAAGTCCACATCCTTAATTATTCGTAAATCAAGAGAGGAGAAGTTTATTTTGTCGCCTCTACGAGAAAAATAAAATTGTGTTGTATTATTGCTTAAAAATAGTTACTCCTTTGTGTATTTTGGGATCTTGAAGGCCTATATGCTTTCTGAAGTGAAAAGAGCTGAAAATTTGGCAAAAAAATTTCCTCAGTAGGCCCCTAGTTAAAAGGGTAATTGTATTATGTTGTTAGAAATCAATCCCTTAGCTGGCTTGTTCAATGTTTCGTATAATTGAAATAAAGTATTAATCAGATTGTTCTAATTTGGTTACATAAGTCTCATGGTGTTTTTACCTCCTTTAATAGATGAAGCACTGATCCTTGCTAAAGTTGGATTATTTTGAATCATAGGATTGGAGTCGTGTGAGTCATATTCTCTAACACTAAGATCGGGTTACTTGCCTTGCCTTAAGAAACTTCCAGGAGGAAGTTAATCCCTAGAGGGGGAGGATGTGAGGACTACTAATTGATACACCCTATTTGGCGATATTTTGATCCAAACATTTTGGTACTCTATGTGGTTTAGACTATTTTGGATAATCATGGAAATTGGATTTTATGATGGTTTCTTGTTATGATGCTTATGAGGATTATATGCATGTGATGTTTTGCTTATTGATATGTTCATGCTTATCTGATTATCATGGTAGGAATGGATAAGGGGTTATGATATATGATTGATAAGATGTTAAAATTGAATTAGGTGAATATGAGACTCCTTTATAATGACACGACTGGATATGAATGGATAGAATATGTTGTTACTAAACAAAGTATCTGGGGTCTCAACATTCCTTCTTTAATTATTGCTGCAAATAATTTGGTCATGACAATCAATATTTTGTTAAAGAATTCAATGCAGCAGCTGAATGAAAGTATCCAGTCCGAATTTCATAAAAAGGACACCCCTGCCATCCGTGGCTTTTAACTCATGAGCATTGGTTTTCTTTTAATGACTTCTTATTATCGCCCCACCTCTTGACCGATGCCTAATTTTTTTTAACTTTCATGGCGTGGAGGGCTGTTGGCTTGGCACCAATATAATGTAACCAATGTGATTACTGTTGGAGCAGGCTCTATGTTCTTTACTGCAAGTAATTAAATCCATTCTCTTTTATTTTAATATTCAAAATCTTGGAGGCGGTGCAACCGTTGCAATTTATAATTCTTGAAATCCTCACGTTACCTCCCCTTATGGAATGAAAATAATCTCAAGATATAATTTAGGAACACATGGCATTCCCTTTTGATAGAAGATTAATAAAAGAAGGAAACCTCACGTGAGAATATTAAGTTAGTTACTTTTTAAACTAATTCTTAGGGAGAGATATATAGTAATGGGAGGGGGAGTAAATTCCTTAAATCTTATCCCCAAGTAATCTAATTCTTACCCTAAAAGTGGGATAGATATAAATAAATAAACAATTTAACCAAAAAGGGAAAAACTTAGATTCCATAATAAATATTCAAAGTGGGCCCACCACACTATTAATAATCTCATCACTATTAATAATCTTATCAATAAATTTGGTAAATTATAAACAAAATTAGTGAAATAGTAAGGTGCTAATATTTGTTAATTAATTTAGCCATCAAGTGCTTAATTTAGTTGGTAAGACATAAATCAATAATAATTATAATTATGGTGATTAAATTATCAAATGTTCATTAATTAATTTTACTTAAAAAATTTTTTTAGGAAGGGGATTATATGTTTAAAATTCTATTGATAAATTATAGTTAAACGTCAACATGCTTATTTGATTTCAATGACTCTTTCAATGGAATTAGTAAAATGATTTTATTTCTAGGAAGAAGATATTCTATGAGAAATATTATAATGAAAAGTAGTATATATATATATATATATAACATTATATGGATATAATTAGTATTTTTATTATTTTTAATTGAAGCATTATCAAACAAAATAATGAAATTAAAAATGCCATAGGTAAATTATTTATTGTCTTGAAGCGTCCTGTAGTGCCCCTCCAGTTTAGACATACTATTTAGTTTGATTCTGCTTGTTAGATGCTTAGTTCTTTGTGATACTATGTTGTTTCATTTTAGACTTGATTATGGATTCTATGTTGTTTTGATTTTACGGATGATACATTGACATCCTGGTTATTTGGTTATGTTGGTTCGATGATACTATGATAGATTCATTCATGATATGGCTTATTGGTTATAATTACTGCTTATGTTATCATGTTGATATGATTGTATATGATTGATTTTGCTTGTTTGTGTTGGTGGATAAGACTGTAGCATTACTCATTTGTGAGTACCCTGCTACGTTGCAATTCTTATTCACGGTGTGTTTTCTAACATGAGTTTATATATACATGTTTTAACCTTGATGTTTTCCTACAGACACAGGTACCGGGTAATGGCTCCACCTGCTTGTCAGGTCTGAGCGTACCCTAATTCATTATAAATATGTTGT
Organism: Sequoia sempervirens; assembly: GCA_007258455.2. NCBI lineage: Eukaryota > Viridiplantae > Streptophyta > Pinopsida > Cupressales > Cupressaceae > Sequoia > Sequoia sempervirens. The sequence continues at coordinate 127,339 of VDFB02025046.1, forward strand.
CGGAGGTATTGACAGGTCCTTTTTAAACCATCGTTCATTTTTGAACGAGTATCTCTGTGTTACCCCGTGTAGCCCAGTATGTCTTGTCGTGTTCAAATATATATTGTTTTGTGTTTGCGAATATAATATTTAATTATATTAAAATGTTTATTAATGTTTTAACCAACGTTAATGATTTAATTTATTAAGTTAAATTAAATAAGTTATTTCTTTGCAATATTTTAATTAAAATATTATTATTGCAGATTTAATTGTGCAACTTGAATTATGTGAAATAGATATTTTTAAAGCAAGATATTTTCGATGAGATGAGAAACTCTGATTGTCAGTTAAAGGTTTGTTCTGATATTTTAAGAATGAGTTGAACTGAATGAGTTATTTACAATGCAAATGAAACTATCAGTTAAAATGGAATGATTGAAATCTTGATTGCATGAATTTATATTTTTTGGGGAAAATTGGGGATTGTGCATACACTCACGGGAAGAATTTTACAGCAGCAGCTTTTTAGCAAAAAAAAATTCAGTACAGCGATTGTTTCAGAAAAATTATTCTTTAGGATTTGTTTTGAAGCGTAATTTTGAAGCTGAGTTCATTGGCAAATTCTTCGTTGAAGTCTAGTGATAGGTTTTCACGAGTTGACAGAAATTTCAAGAAATCGTTTTCAGCCAATTAGCAAACTTCAGAAACAGGTTTTTCTTCTGTGATTTTATTTCTTATGCTGAACTTATTGGAATTTGATGTTGGAATTAGTTGTTCAATAGAAGAAAACTATATTGTTGAACCTGCACAAACAACAACAATACACAAAATCAAATTAGTTTCTGAACATTAAAGTGGAAAAGAGTGAGAACAATATGCATTCATAATATACCAGATTTGAGGTTGCCCCTAATCTGGCTGTGAAATAATAGTAAAAAGCTTGAATAGTAATAAAAGCTTGAAATTGAAATCTAAGAAACGAATGAAGGATTGTCCTCTAAAATCAAAGAGCAGATATAAATTGATTCTAGCTTAGAGAAATGTCTCTCTGTGTCAAAATTAAATATGTGATTTGAAATCTTTATACTTTGTCTATAATATTCCATCCTTACGCCTTTATCTGGTTTCTTTAACTTTATATTGATTCTGTGAATCATGGAACCGTATAATATTCTTACAAATTATAAATGTTACCAGATATTGAAAAAGGGCGTAAAAATTAGGATACTAGAGTTTTTCTTTTTCCTTTAAAACCTTTCCATGATAATATTGTAACTGCATATTCTTTTCTGTGAATTATTGTGGCTTCTTCATGCGCACCTGGTGTCACCTTGAAGTACTTTTGTTTTGTAAATTTTTATAACTGTTGGTATGTGTGAAATTTCTGTCAAACAACTTGCTGAGCTTAGCATTGGTAATCGTTCTTTCTGCCTGTGCTTATTTAAGTTTTAAGCAGTAACAAATTCTGATAAACATGTGCATGGTGCGCAAGGAATACACTGAGATTTTTGTTTCTTGATGTATTCGCATGGTGTTCTTTACTTTCTGCGGTATTCTCTTCATACTGGAATTCATTTGTTAATGAGAAATTTTGTTTTAATGTCTTTGACTGTGGCAACGGATCTGAGATAATAATGCATCTATCTTATAATACCCGATTCTTGTTTGTCTAATCTTATGCAATATGTGCTAATGGTAGAATCATATCTATGCATGCGTCCTGAAGCATACTCACAGTTATGAGTTCGTATTTATCTGAAGCTAATAACCAGTCTAGAACGAACTCTTTCTCTTTGCATGTAATAGTCGGGGAAAGTCTCTTGAATAGATAACTGTCTGAAAGATTCTTATTGAATGTAAATATTAGTTAAGTGGAGTCCATAAAGACAAAGAAAAGATATTTAAGATTTTAAGATTTATGTAAATTAAATATTTGAAATAACAGTGCGTTGAGTTGTATATATTAAGTGATTGAATGACCTTTATATAAAGATTATACTTGACCTTTATTAAAATGTAATTAAATACTTTATTTTTTAAATTGTATGAAGTATATATATTAATATTCTTAGTTTGTTTATTAAGAATTTTCAATTACTTAAGTTAAATTAATTGAAAATTATTAGATGTATATATATTATAATGTGGATGATGATATCTTCATTTTATTAAAAGCTTGAGAAGTGAATTTGTGTTGATAAGATTTTAAATTTTCCAATTTATGAAGATTGAAAATATGAATTGCGGAGTTGTGTTCTAGCAATAAATGAGTGTATTTACATGGTGATTTAGAGGTGTGTTTTATTTTCTCTACACCGAGGCTAGAAAAGTAAATATCAAATCGACAAGTTTATTACACTTTTATTTTGTTGTTTTGTTTATCATGTTTGCTTTCTTGGGGGTATAGCTTTTATATTTTAATGTTGACTTAAGAGACTTCTTGGAGACTATGGTTTGTTCGTACTGGAAGATGTAAACCTTTGAGGTTGTGAATTTTATGCTTGATAGATACCCCTAAATTTTGATGTTGAGTCATGTTATAGAAAGAGTGGCTTGCGGTAGGGGCCGAAATCTGGAAGTGATTGTCTGGGTAACCTATCGTAGGTGTGTTAATTAAGTGAAAACCTAACTAATGTATTAGGGGTTGGGTAGTTGTAAACACTAATTCAGATAAAAGTGTGCCTCGCCTACTGTCTTAACGCTCGTTCAGGTTGAGAAAAGGTTGAGAAGGTCTGGAATGGCAAGTCGTCATCTTGTCCTCTTGAAAGATGAAGTGACTCCACATTGGTCTGCATAGGGGCCGGGAATCGGTAGAGGCTACCAGGGTAACTCTTGGTGAGGGCCGATAGTCTAGGAAGATTCACCAGGGTAACCTATCCCGACGATGTGATGACACTCTTAGTCTATATCATGAGGGTGTTTCCTTTTGTTGAGATTTCAATTTAATGTAACTTGATACTGTGATTTTTATCTATTTTGATTTGTAAACATTATGTCGTATTGTGTATTGTAAACCCCGTAAATGTGATGTTCTATCTGCTTTGTTTGTGGACCTGTCAGTATCTCCTAGCACAGAGGGAGTGGACCTTTGGGTTCCACGTGGTCGGGAGGAAACCGTGCTCTATCTTCCTTGTATTTTCTTGCAGTTGATCCTAAGCTTGCAGCAGTTTCCAGTTACTACTTTGTTCGTGACTGTTGATGTGGAACTTGTTCGTGGATATTGTATCAGATGTTAGATGAACACTATATGTTTTGTAAATCATCTCTTATGTAAGAGTGTACAGATTGTACCACCTTTGATGTATGGAGATTCTTTGAAATCTCGCTTAATGTAAAATGGACATTTGGGATATTTGATTGTATGTAGTTTTATAACTAGATCTTACATGAAAACAAATTTGTACTTTTTTTGATGATTAATGTGTTGAGTTTAATTATTAAGTTTATGTAACATCTTGGAAACTTTATAACATATGTGTAAACAATTATTAAAAAAAAATTATTCAGTTAACTTTAGTTTTGCTCTTTGTTATAATGCAACTAAGTCGGGGCGTTACATGTCCCTTATCTGGCAAACCTCAAGTAACCTAGTGTTTGAGTCAAACTTTCTTCATGTAGTAAAGGGTACGCACGATGGACTCTGCACACCCGACCTCATTCTCCTCCACCTCGCCTTCGGCGGACGTGTCATTGGTGATGTTGCATGAGCAACGCTCCTCGATGTATGTAGCATACAACCATGCATGTACATAATTATCATTTGTTAATGTTTAGCTAGCACTTTGTGACTTTGTTTCAAATTTTTTTTGATAGTTGTGCTTTTGCCTGTCATGCAAATTTATGGCATGACACTAATGTAGTAACACATGTGACAAAGTATTGAGATGTGATAAACTATTAGATATGTTAATTTCATAGAACTCAACCTAATTCCTTCAAAATCATTTTCAAAATCTTTGATGTAATCATCTCAAGACAGAGTCATTATTTGTGTTTAATTTTTAAGCCATTTGGCATGGTCCTATTATTATCTGAAGTAGGCTGGGAATTTCAACAACAATACCTAATGAGGGACTGGTTGTATTGTAACTAGTATTTTACACAACAAATAAATATAAATTAACAATAAATAAAGAAACATAAATAGTTTTTCATTCACAATGGATAGCTCATAATTTTTCAAACATTATGGAAGAGATGCATGTCTTCAACTTTGTCTTATTGATTTGAAATAAACCTATATATACACTTTATGTAACTAAAAACTTAGTAAAACTACTACCTATACTTCCCATTAGAAAAAAAAGAATCACTACATCTATTTCCACCTTTGAAGTTGAAATAAATATCCAAATGAAAATATATTATCTACAATATCAGACAAAAACTAAGAAAACCTTTATTTTTGCTACCCCAACTTGGTGGCCATAACTCCTAACCCACTAGACAAAAAATTGAACTTGGTGGATGCATTGGAAATATCTCCAAAATACCTATATAGAGATAAAAAAGGATTAATTGAAAAAAATCACCTACTAAAAAATTTGAATACAAAAAACACTTTAAAAATATAAATTAAAAATATAAAATATCAATTTATTTTGATTTTTATTTCTGTGACATTTGACCATGCAAATTCCATCCAAATGCTCTTGTATCTTAGTTATATCACTTTATCACTTTAGGAATTATGTGTGTAAATGTTAATTATAGATTTCTCTAAACCATGTGGTTGCTTGAGAATCCCAGTACATGTTTCTGTAACATTCAAACAACTACTAGATACCCGTTGTGGTCATAGGAGAGCCTGTTAGCATCTAGAAGGGAAAAAAATCATGCAAGGCCACCCACTTTCTCAAAAAAAGGGCTTGCTTACTTGGCAAAGAGATAAACACCATTACTCGAAGTCGGTAAAAAGGCCTACAAGAAAGCAATGCCTCTGGTATCATCAGAAACGTGGTTCAAAAGGTCACCACCGACAAAGAAAGAGAGGCACTAGGAGATCAAATAACCGCAACAGACCTAAGCCATCTCCTTCTAGCAAGATATGGATCAGAAAAGAATTGGGAGCACTAGATTCAACAGGGATAACAACAAACCTGTCTCCATCTGATAATGGTATCGCAGTTAAGATCCTGGATGATATCCTCTTCCCTCGCGCTCTAGACCTTTCTCAGAAAGTGCTCATTGGTAAGATCTAGAACTTGTACCTTTCTAAGGAAGATCTGGTTTCATGGGCTAATGATCATTGGGGTTGTATGGAAGGCTTTTTTATTGAGAAATTTAAAGGTATTTTTGTTGCAATATTTTCCAATCAAGAATCTAGGGATAGAGGCTTTGATGGTAATCCCTAGTTTATCATGGGAGGGGAATTTTTCTTTAGAAGTGGGAATCTAATTTTGACCTCTTATCTACTAATGCAAACTTCATTCCTTTTTGGGTGAATCTCCATCACCTACCTCTAGAAATGGGAGGGGATTTTTTCTTTAGAAGTGGGAATCTAACTTTGACCTCTTATCTACTAATGCAAACTTCATTCCTTTTTGGGTGAATCTCCATCACCTACCTCTAGAATATAGGGACACCAAAATCATTCATATTATGGATGAGAAAGTGGGGTTCTTCCTTAAGCATGATATGTCTAATTTTTATGACCCATAACTTCATGTTTGATTTTTCTTGGCTATAAACACTTTCTTCCCCCTCCATGATTCTTAACCCTAAACTTCTCTAAAGGCTCTTGGAAACAAATGCTCTCTTTTGAGGAGCTAGAGTCCTTGTGTTTTGTGCATTACTTATGGACACCTTGCTTAAGATTGCCAGACCTACCCCCATCCTCAAACTAGGCAAGTAGCTTGTGAGGATGTAGAAACTTAGAATACTTATCCTCAACCAAAATCCTCACTACTTGCTTTGAAAAAGAGTTCTGGTTCAGTCTCTCAAAAGGGAACGTGTGATGATATTGTCAATCCCTTTCTTTTATCTCCCATCAAGCCTCTTGAGGTCAAATCGGAAGAGGCCAAGATCAATTCTCCCACTATTGGGGATAGTCAAAAGGCTGTCCCTCTCATGTCTCGGGGGACAATTTGGAAATAGGAGATATTTCCGTAGAGATTCCAAATTTTGTTCCGTAGGAGATTGTGGTAAATGGTGAGACAAAGATCATTCCAAACATCGAGGAAATGAAAAATGAAATCCTTTTAGAAGTTGGTGCTGATGTATTTCAAAAAATAGAGAAATAAATAATGGGTGAAGAAAAGAGTGAGGCCCGTCTGAAAGCATGGCCAATTTCTCAAACTCCCAGTCTAGAAGATTTGGAAAAATCAACACCTCTTGTATAAAGGGATAGAAAGCCCAAATATGTAAAGACTGGGGAAGAAATTAGGCGAGCATTCAATCAACCTTGGTTGGATAGATGTTTGAGAACAAAGAGAGCATGTCACTCTCCTTGAGAGCAACGAGGATCCTCTCCTAGAATGTCAGGGGATTGAATGCCCCTAACAAGTGACTCTTGATAAAGTGTCAGATTGATTCCTTAGGCATGGATATTGTACTCCTTTAGGAAACAAAATTCTCTAGTCTTTTAGCTGAATATATCTTTAAAAAATGGAGTAAGTGTCATTTTCTCCATACTTCGACATTTGGGGCATTCAAAGGCCTAACTGTCTTGTAGAACATGAATAAATTTTCTATCCATTTAATTGGGAATGGTTCAAATTGGATGTCTATTAAAATCTCTTCCACCATGTTTGTATTTTGGCTTTTCAATATTTATGGACCGAATTCAACAAATGAGAAGAAAGATCTCTAGGACATTATTAGTTTGTTGTTGGATAACTTGAAAGATGAAAATTTTATTGTTGGGGAGATTTTAATGCCCTCTTGATCCTAAATGAGAAATTGGGGGGAATAATAATGCCACCTAAATATTGGTTGATTTTAAATATTTTTTTAATGATAATGCTCTTTTTGACAACTCCCCAATAAATGGAAAATTTACATGGACAAACATAAGGAATTATTTTCTTCTTATTGCATAAATATTAGATAGATTGAGTCAATTTTGCTTTTGGTTTTGATTGTGTTTGTGTTTAATGTCATCAACGTTTCGGATCACACTCCATGATCCATCATCAAGATGAAAGAGAGCATAAGGAAGAGAAATGAATTGTTGCAGACCCAAACCACCTAAAAGCGAGAAAAGTTCCACACAATTCAAGGAAAAGAAATAATTAAGAAAAATGAAAATTGATAATAAGAAAAACATAATCCATAAAATAGAGCTAAAAAATTAAAAACCAAAATCTAAGCTAGAGAAAGGAAAGAACAATAAAATTAAGCTAAGCAAAACTATGAGAAAAAGAACTAAGCCCAAAGAACACCAAGATCAAGAAAAACAATTAATCCAAAAAGAAACAAACAAACAAAATAGAAACTACAAGAAATCACAAAAACCTCAAAGATCAAAACAATGAATGTGACATAGAAGCCAACTACTAAAATGAGCAAAAAATACAATAAGAATTAAAAGAAAACGAACTAACAAGAATAACTGATTAGAATATATATATATATATATAAACTAAATTGTATTATAAATATAAGAAACATTAAACTAAATAATATAAATGAAAAATTAAATTAAAAATAAAAATAAATAAATATAAAAATGTTCATAATCAAAATAAATGAAACACTAAACTATATGAAAAATTCAATTAAATATAAAAATAATTGAATTTAATATAAAAGAAATTAAATACAATTTCAAGAAAATTAATTTAGAACATATATAGATTGGATTCTATGCCTCATTCATTGTTTTGATCTTTGAGGTTTTTGTGATTTCTTGTAGTTTCTATTTTGTTTGCTTGTTTATTTTTGGATTAATTGTTTTTCTTGATCTTGATGTTCTTTGGGCTTAGTTCTTTTTCTCATAGTTTTGCTTAGCTTAATTTTATTGTTCTTTCCTTTCTCTAGCTTAGATTTTGGTTTTTAATTTTTTAGCTCTATTTTATGGATTATATTTTTCTTATTATCAATTTTCATTTTGATTAATTATTTATTTTCTTTGAATTGTGTATAACTTCTCTCCTTTTTAGGTGGTTTGGGTCTGCAACAACTCATTTCTCTTCCTTATGCTCTATTTCATCCTGATGATGGATCATGGAGTGTGATCTGAAATGTTGATGATATTAAACACAACCACAACTAAAACCATAAGCAAAATTGACTCGTGATTATGGATTGTGGAAACTTGATATCTCTTATTAGATAGATTTCTTTTTTTAGTAGATTGGTTTTTAGGAGGTGTTGCCTTCTTTATCACAATTCTTCCTTATTTTGGCTTAGATCATTACCTTATTTTTGTGGTTTTCAAAGATAATTCTGCTTGTAAACCCTTTAAATCTTCCTTCAAATATGAGGCTATGTGGTTCAAGGATCATTCTTTCGTCCCTCTGGCGCTTAAATCTTGGTGGTTCTCAACTCCTTTTACTTTAGGTTCTAGAATGTTTCAATTGTGTAGGAAGCTTCAGTTTATCAAATTAAAAATTTAGTAGTGGAACAATGAGTCCTTTGGTAATATTTTCCACCAAAAACATTAGCTTCAAGATCAACTGCAACAAGTGAATGAATACATTATCCAAAATGGCTTGAACAAGTTAACTTTTGACCAACTTCATTCTTTGCAGAAGGCCCTTGAAGAAGTTTTAGCAAGGGAAGGAATTTACTAGAGACAAAAATCCAAGGAAACTAAGCTAAGGGAAGGGGACAAGAATTCATAATTCTTTCACCCTTCCACTATGGTAAGAATGTAACATGCCCATTGTTCTACACAGTAAAATTTTCTATGTTTTACTAGAAAAAGTGAATAGTTTATGCATCTAACCTTTAAGCAATACATTTTTTCTTTTCCTTTGAATAATAAATGCAAATTTGAAACATATTTCAAACTTTCCCATTGCATATAAAAGAATTCCTTTCATTAAATCAAATAATGATGATACATAATTTCCATATGACATTTCATATTTATAATTCTCATAGAGATGGATACAAGTTACAAACATAGCTTAAACAAGATTACATAATATATATAGTACAAATGGTCTAGGTCGTCCCCCTCAAATCTTGGATACCAACTAATGAGGAGAAGCATCACTCAAACAGCTTTCCGCCAACCACAAACTTACTGCGGTCCCCCTTACATCTACTTAACTGGTAATATGGCCCTACCCTTCGACAAAGATATTGGTTTGGTAACCTCATAACAATAGCCTTTTTTGAACTTGGTGTCGTGTCCTATACATACCTAGTACTAACATACAGTGGTTACAACTTACATGTATGAATATCCCTTTCCTAGTACGTAATCTTGGATCTCAATGAAACCAATAGTGTAAATAGTGGAAACTTACACTACGTTGGCCAAAGTATTCATCACCCAAAACTTAGAGTGGATGTCACATATTCACACACCTTCTTAGCTCAATTTGGTTTAATGACCATTCATACTCTAAACCTAGGTTACCCCCTTTCCCATGGATCAGACAAATATCAGGAATAACCCACTTAACATCTCATAAACAAAGTGACTTTACTACCAAAGTAATTCTAGCAACTTCTTACTCTTTTCTACATACGTCTGGTTTAGACATCCTACATATAGCGATGACGACTACGTATAGTATAAATACGTTGCATTCATACAAATTCCCATATATAGGGTACATACAAATATAACTAATAAGATAGGCTCTACAACATAATGCACAACCAAGAGGCATACAATCATAAAAAAACATCTCAACATATTCAAAAGCATTCTTTTCCAACATGGTAATAAAAATAATTAACCTTTCCAACATAAACAACAAAGGTATAGAAACTAGCATGCTTGTATTATGCTCCAATTGATTAAACTCCTTCCTAGTTCTAATCCCCAAGCTCGCTTGATTCCTCCTTCAAGATCCACTTGATTTCCATCTTCTAACTTCTCGCTAACTCACAATAATCACAAATACGAAATAGCAAAATAACTTTCAACTTACTAACTCAGAAATCACAACAAAATAACATCAAGATAATTAGAATGATAAGTGTAGAAATAGGTAGAATGAAAACCTTTATTTATACTAAATTGTGAGTAATCAAAGGCTGCAAAAAAGCTCATGAGATTTCCGCCTTCCTATCAACTCATCCAAATAAAAAAGTGGTGGTAGCTAAAAACATTGATTAGTAAACACATGCACTACCAACTTACACCTCAATGAATGAGTCGCTCTTTTTAATGGACAACAAGAATAACACTAAAAAATGCAAGCTAAAGTTTCCTAAATGCATCGACTTGCTTTGGCCAGCCAGTAAAAAAACTAAGTTCCCTCTTTCAAATGTTGCCATATGAGTTTTGGATTTGAAACAGAGTTCAACAGGCCATAAAGATCTTGGCGCCACATTATATTTAGCACCCACATATAAAGGAAGACAAGGTCAACGTATGGTTCGCCCCTTACTTTGCTTACATGCTGCTTTACATAGTCTTTGACTTATTCAAGCTGGTAAATATGGTACGCAATAATATAACTCAACAATATGCTTAAAGGTTGCTCTTTATTATGCGTCTTAGTTAATGCAGAGCATTAATAACATAACAATTGATATATCTCCATCAATTTATATTAATTGATTCATATCAATCGATTCACATTATGATAATCGGTCTATAATATATAAATCAATATATATATATACACATATACATATATATGTATATACAAATATGTATATATATATATACATATACATATACATATATATATATGTATATACATATATGTATATATATATGTATATATTTATATGTATATATATATACATATACATATATACATATATACATATATAAACATATAATATATATATGTATATATATGTATATATATACATATACATTGATATACATATATATACATATATATGTATATATGTATATGTATGTATATATACATATGTATATACATATATATATATATATATATGTATATATATTTATATATACATTATATACATACATACATACATATATATATATGTATGTATATATATATATATACATATACATACATATAAATATATATATATATATATACATATACATACATATAAATATATATATATATATATATATATATATAAGATAATTAAATACATATAATTCCATTAAAATAGATATATAGATATTTATCAAAATAATAATATATATATATAAATATATTAATATATGTATATACATTTACGGTAACGTAATTATATTTATATATATATATATTAATATATATACATTATATATCACTATTTCAATAATCATATTAAATCCATATAATCATGTCTCATCGATTAATGTATATACACAAAGTGTATATATATGTCTTAATTGTCCAATCAAAATTCTCATATACATGGGTTATTCGTTCATGAGCATGTGTAGGTATGTCTATCTATGCATACCCATGCACGCTAGAACCTTGCACTATTGCTATTGGACCTTGCACTATAAAACCTCTCTATTACATAAGTGGAGCTTACGTGTTTCAAGCACCTTGAGAGGATCGATTATTACCACTCTTGGGTCTTGTACTTGTAAAGCATTCTGATCAATAACATGGTTATCACCTGGTATATACTTAAGATACGAGACATGAAAAACATTGTACTTCCTAGCAAGAGCTGGTGGAAAAGCAATCCTATATTCTACAGGGTTGATCTCCTCAAGAACCTCAAAAGGACCTACGTAGCATGGAGCTAGTTTGGATGACTTCCCAAACTTGATAGAACTCTTATGAGGCTTGACCCTTACTAGAACCTTTTCTCCTATTGAGAATTTTTTGGGTACCCGCTTGGCATCAACATAACTATTCTTCCTATCATTAGCTTTTGCTAACCATTGCTTAATAATGCCAACTTGCTCCTCCATTTCGGATAACATCTTTGGCCCAAGGCTTATCCTATCCTCTAGCTTATCCCAGCTTATAGGAGTTCGACACTTCCTACCATATAATGCTTTGAATGGAGCCATCTTGATTGCAAAATGATAAGAGTTATTATATGTAAACTCAACCAATGGTAGGTAATCTTCCCATTTATATTGTTGATCCATGCAATACATCCTTAGTAGGTCCTCTAACACTTGGTTTACTCTTTCAGTTTGTCCATCTATTTCTAGATGATATGCAAAACTTATATTCAATTTTGTTCGAAGTGCAGAAAATAGGGTTTTCCAAAATCTATATTTCACACGAGCATTCCTATCAGATATAATCTTTTCAAGAATCCCATGCAATCTAAATATCTCTTGAACAAACTTTTGAGTTGTTATAGGAGCTCCATCGGTCAGATTTCTTGGTATAAAGTGAGCTACCTTAGTGAGCTTGTCCACCACTACCAGAATGGCATTGTGCTTATTCCTTGACATAGGTAGTCCTTGCACAAAGTCCATGCTAATGTCTTGCCACTTACTTTCTAGAACTTCATGCAGGATGATGATGCTCTGCCTTCACTCTTTGGAACTCTAAGCAACTTTCTACAAACCTTATATCATCCCCTTTCATACCCTTCTAGAAATATAATGGCTTTACATCAACCAATATTTTGGTTACACCAAAATTCCCTAAATATGATGCATTGTGAACTTCTTTCCATACCAAGTTCCTCAACTCTCTATAATTAGTTACATATATTCTCCCTTTATACCAAGTAGTAATCCATTAGGTTCAAGCTGATTATTCGAGAGTGCTTACCTGACTTGTTCATAGAACTCATCACCCTTGGATTATTGCAACACTTGACTTTTAAAGTCAATTTGGATCAATACCATCAAGGAAATATGCCTCCTATGACTTAGAGCATTGACAACCCGATTCTCCTTCCCCTTGATATAAATGATGTTGCAATCATAATCAGATATTAGTTCCAACCACCACTTTTCCTTGCATTAAGATTAGGTTAGGTAAACAAATACTTGACACCATGGTGATCAGTCTTGAGTTCAAAGGGTTTTCCCAACAAATAGTGTCTCCACATCTATAATACATGTACAACCGTTGCTAACTCTAAATCATGTGAAGCGTAATTTTTTTCATAGGGATTTAGCTTCCTTGACTCATAAGCTATGACTCGCCCATACTGCATTAATACTCCACCCAATCCTTCTCTTGATGCATCAAAAATAAAAATAAAGTTACCATATGGATATGGTACCTTAAGTATCGAAGCCATGGTCAACTTTTCTTTAAGTAGATCAAATGTCACTTCAGATTTCTTTGTCCAATCAAACTTCATACCTTTCCTAAATGCAAAGAAGTGATGGGAAATGCTATTCTTGAAAAGTTTGCAACAAAATTATGATAATACACAGCCAAACCCATCAAACTTCTAACTTCCGACATATTCTTGGACACTAGCCACTCAAGCACCGCTTTATCTTCACAGGATCAACTGCAATCTCATCGGCTAAAATTACATGACCTAAATATTGTACCTCTTTTTGGAAGAAGGTACACTTTGAGAGCTTCCCATACAATTTATGTTCTCTCAATCGTTGAAGCACAATATCCAGATGCTTGTGATGTTCCTCTTCATTCTTGGAGTAGATTAAGAAGTCGTCCAAGAAAACCAACCCAAACCTATCAAAGTAGTCCCTAAATACATTAAATTCATTAGGTTCATGAATGTTGTTGGCACATTCGTGAGTCCAAAAGATAGGACAGTGAACTCGTAATGACCGTATCTAGTCCTGAAAGTTGTCTTGAAAATATCTTTGTCCTTGATTCTTAGTTGATGATCTCTAGAATGTAGATCAATCTTCAAAAAAACTGTCACTCCCTACATATGATCAAGGATATAATTGATACATGGCAAAAAATACTTATTCTTTACCATTTATTTGTTAAGAAAACGGTAATCAATACACAAGCGCAATGTACCATCTTTTTTCTTTACAAAGATCAATGGTGCTCCCCAAGGTGAAACATCGAATCTTAAATTAGTCCTTTAGACAATAATTCTTCTAATTGTGCCTTCAATTCCACCAATTTTGTTATGGTCATCTTATACGATACTTTCGATATAGGTTTCGACCTAGAACTATGTAAATGGAGAAATCAAACACTCTCTTGGGAGGTAATCTAGGTAGTTCATATCTGATTTCCCAGTTTCCACCACTTCTCTTTCTTCAACTTCTTGAGAATCTTGAGGTTCATAATACATAGCATCAGATCTTAAAGTACGACTTCCTTGTATTCCTCAAGTTTATCCATTTTTACTGCGAAGAGTTGACAACCTTTCTTTTTCGCCCTATGCATTTGCATAGCTGAAATCTATCACAGTTTCACTTCTCTAGGTGTTCCTTGCAATGACACTTGGTTACCTAGATCATCTAAGCATTCTACAGTTTTAACATGGCAATCCACTTTAGCTCTATGCTTCCATAACCATTCCATTCCTAAGATGACATCATAAGAACCTAAGGAGGCTATGTACAAATTCACCTTCGTAGAGAAATTTGGAAGTCCTAACCTTAGTTCTGATATAGTAGCTGCTAATTGAGACTCCCAAGTCAATATAGAACTTGCCAATATAATTTTTCACCAATATGAAAACATGTGACACCATCCTCCTATAAAATAGGACCTCCTAAAGTGGGTACCAAATTCCTAAAAAGTAGGGATCTTGCCATATGTCATCACCTAGACCATGTAGGATGCCATCTCAACAGTATGACCCACAAAGTGAATTGAAACTTAGGAAGTTTAATACATTAGGATAAATTAATATACATATAATAATCAATTAATTAATGCTAGGAGTCAAAGGTTGATACACCTTAATCCCGACAAGTAAATTTTCTAGATGTCATTAGTGTGTGAATGGTGAGAGAAAAGATATAATCATTGAGAATGAGTTTGAAGAAGAGGAATATGTAGCTATAGAAGAACTAGACATGGAACTTGAGCATGTGCAAATTCTAATGAGAAAGAAAACCCTACTATCTCTATTCATGCATTGAATGGGATAAGAACACAAAAACTTAGAGTGGTTGGTTACATCACCATGATGTTTTTTTATTATAACCTCGTATAGTTAGGAAAGTTACACAACACACACTGAATATTGAGTAACAAAAAATACCACCAAAAGATCCATGTAAAGTCAAACCATATGATGAAGAGATATAAATGTGACTACTATTGTTGATAAAAATGTGGCATACTTATTTAACCCCACACAAATTAATATTTTTTCTCCTTAACAAGAGGTAGAGAAAAGAGAAAAAGGTCTATGTTTGCACTATGATAGTAAATTTTCTAGAGGTCATTAGTGTGTGAATGGTGAGAAATATAATAATCATTGAGAATTAGTTTGAGGAAAAGGGATAAATAGCTATAGAAGAACAAGATGTGGAACTTGAGCATGTGAATTATAATGATCAAGAAAACCCTACTATCTCTATACATGCATTGAATGGGATAAGCACACAATAAATATTTAGAGTGGTTAGTTACAATACCATGATGCTTGTTTATTATAACCTTGTATAGTTAGGAAAGTTATGTAACAAGCATTGAATATTGAGCAACAAAATTTACCACCAAAATATTTGGATGTAAAATCAAACCATAGGATGGAGAGATATAAATGTGATTAATCTTGTTGATAAAAAAGTGGTATACTTGTTCAAACCCAACAAATTAATAAGATTTCTTCTTAACAAGAGGTAGATAAAAAATAAAAAAGGTCTATTTTTGCACTATGATAGTAAATGTTCTAGAAGCCATTATCATGTAAATGATGAGAAAAAGAAAATGATCATTGAGAATGAGTTTGAAGAAGAGGGATAAGTAGCTATAGAAGAACTAGATGTGAAACTTGAGCATGCAAATTCTAATGAGCAAGAAAACCCCACTATCTCTATACATGCATTGAATGGGATAAGCACACCACAAGCACTTTAGTGGTTGGTTACATCACAAAGCAAAAGGTGGCATTGTTGGTTGATACAAGTAGTACACACAACTTCATTTAGTAAATATTGGCTAATGAGCTTAAGTATTTTGTGTATCCAATCTCTAATTTATAGGTCATGATAGTTGATGGGAAATAAATCTCTTATGATGTTAAATGCCATCATATAAAACTATCAATGGGAAACTATTTTCTAGATTTACAAATATTTTCCATCCCAATTGTGGGAGCCTATGAAATTTTGGGTGTGTAATGGCTTAAATAATTGGTAACATTATCCTTTATTTTTTATGACCTATTCATGTTTTTTAGGACAAATTGCCAAAGTACAAACCAATAGGATTACAATCACCATTGAGCCAAATTATTAGGTCCAAATAAATTATTAAAGGAAGGATCTTATGGCATAGTGACACAACTACAATTTTTAGAGGCACAAGAAGTGAAAATTCAAGATCCTTGATTTTACTTGCCTAAAAGTTTTTAAATCCTTTTTAACAAATCTATTTGATGGGTATCATGAAATCATTACATCTAGAGTAGTTCTTGTTTTAGCAATAACAAATGGAAAAAAATGATCACAACCTACGTTCAATTTGATAAGGGAGAAAACAAGGAGAAAGTGTGACAAAATGCAAACACATGGGGATGAATTGCAAGACAAGAACACAAATAAATAAAATTAACAAGTTTTTCAATAGACAATCTAGTTTAAATAACAATAAAGTTGTAGTGGTAAATTAATGACAAAACTCCATCACAATGGAAAAAGTTCACTCTTTCATTGTTCACAAGCAATTTGTATTTGCTATACCATAACTTGACCATAGGGGTTAACCTAATTAAAACATACAACACTCATTTTAATTGGTAGCTTAATAGTTTAGCCATTGGGCCATTTTTGTGCATTGTAGTTAGTAACATTTGCTATGTGTTTGACCCTGGGGTGTATACCGGTTGGTGGTGTTGTTGGACGAGCAACCCATCGACCCAGGTTCAAGCCTCGTTTGGTACCCAAGCTGGTTTACCCTGTCGCACACATGGTGGGTCCCATGTTGGTTACTGCACGACCTAGTGGGATTAGTCTTTCCTTGTTCGCCCCTTCCTGACCCCAACTTGACAACTTGTAAGACCAAGGTAAGGTAGGTTGGGCGTTGGGTCGAGTTGTGGGGATACCCACTAAGATACCAAAAAAACAAAATAAATAAAATAAATGCTATGTGTGCACATTTTTTTTTATAATAATAAGCTTATTTACATGCATAGGAAATTTGGTTAGATGTTGTAGTTATAATTGCCTTGATAGACATGTATGCAAAATGTGGAAGCATAGGCAAGGTACATGAAATGTTTAACATATATAACATTTTAATTGTAGTTGCATAGAACAAAGGGTTTATCTTTCATGATATGACCTTCACAAACATAGTGGGGTCAAACAAGCAATTTGGAGTCATTTATGATGACCACTCAAAATAAAAAAATAAAAACATATTTGTTAACGCGGGTACCTCTTAAATGGTTATATAAACACCACTTATGTCTCTCCTATCATGATAAACCTTTAGCTAGAAATGATTGAATGGTCTATTAGTAGACCTAACAATTTTCTTGTCATCTATGCAAGATTCATAAAGAATTTTACCTCTATTTTTCATAAACAATCAATTTAAATAGTCCCAAGAAAAAAGTTAGCTAATATTTTTTAAAATTGTCTAATTTTTTGTATAATTACAAATCTATTTTAAATATAAATATTAGAAACCTTATTAAATTTTATAACTTCGCATGTGTTTGAAAAAATAATTGAAAACTTTAGTATCCCTACAACATGTAGAAACTAACAATAAATTGACTTTGCATGCGTTTGGAAAAATAATTAAAAAATTTAGTCTCTCTATGATGTGTAGAAACCAACAATAAATTAACTTTGCATGCGTTTGAAAAAATGAAAACTTTAATATCCCCACGACATGTAGAAACTAACAATAAATTAACTTGGCATGCATTTAAAAATTAATCAAAAACTTCAGTATCCCTACGACATGTAGAAACTAACAATAAATTTACTCTATATGTATTTGAAAAAATAATTGAAATTTTTTGTATTCCTATAACGTGTAAAAACTAACTATAAATTAACTTTGTATGTGTTTGCAAAAATAATGAAAAACTCTACTATCCCCATAACATACAAAAATTGCAATAAATTAAAGATTATAAAAAACATTCCCAAGACATAAATTTTATATTCATTCCATTTACAATAATAATTTAGCAATATCTAACCTAATACTAAATTTGTCCTTTGAAAAACCTTCAAATTTTAAATTTATCATATTTTAAATATTAATAAACCAAACCTACGGGACAAGTAAATATAAAAAAATGTATTTAGTTTCAATGTAGTAGTTATGCAAACCGACATTTACTATTTATTATTTATTATTTATATACAATTAATATCTTAAAAACATAAGAAGAAAATTTTGAATAGACTATCAAAAATAATATAAGATCATAGTAAAATATGTATTTTCATAAATAAAAAAACATAATAAAATATTGACTATATATTTAAAAAGCATAATAAAATATTGATTATATATTTTTATATTTGAAAAGTATAATAAAATATTGACTATATATTTTCATATTCAAAAGGCATAATAAAATATTGACTTTGACAGCCAGGGTCAACCGTCAAATTTAAGCCGTAAGGAAATATGGCACGTAAGCAAAGCAAATATTCCTCCGGGCAATGCGTACGATTCATTTCTATCCATTTAATATTTGAACGCAACCGCGTTCGAAGCGCGTAGCGTACAAACTGTGAAAGCAGGGCATTGTGAAATTCTTCACTGTTCATTACTTATTATCTACTTTTACCGAAAGCGAAAGCGAAAGCGAGCTACAATAATGTTCTGTACCTCCTTGTCTGCGTAAATAAAAGCCGGCGCTCTCTTGGGAAAAAGGCAGCGGGAGAAGAATGGCGGCCGAGCAGCTCACGGACGACCAGATATCGGAGTTCAAGGAGGCGTTCAGCTTGTTCGACAAAGATGGAGATGGTGAGTACAAAGAGCTTTGCTTTCTGATATTTTGTGTTATTTAAAGAGCAGCTTTGCTTTATGATATTTTGTGTTATTTAAAGAGGTGGATGAGCGAGGGTTTCTGAATTATTTTGTTTGATTTTACTCCTACAGGATGCATCACCACAAAGGAGCTAGGAACTGTGATGAGGTCGCTAGGTCAAAACCCTACGGAAGCGGAGCTCCAGGACATGATTAACGAAGTGGACGCCGACGGCAACGGCACAATCGATTTTCCGGAGTTCCTGAACCTAATGGCGCGCAAGATGAAGGATACGGACTCGGAGGAGGAGTTGAAGGAGGCTTTCCGTGTGTTCGACAAGGATCACAACGGCTTCATCTCTGCCGCCGAGCTCCGCCATGTGATGACTAATTTAGGGGAAAAGCTCTCCGACGAAGAAGTCGACGAGATGATTCGTGAGGCCGATGCGGACGGCGATGGCCAAATCAACTATGAGGAATTTGTCACCGTTATGATGGCCAAGTGACTGCCGTTATTTTTCCTCTGTTTTTCGCTGGATTTCTCTCATTTCTGTGTGTTACTAGGGAACTTTGTAGTTCCTGCTTTCTGTGCTGTAGAATAAAGCAAAGCTTTTTTCCAGTGGTTTCAGACTTGTGCAATTATGGCGTTCTCTGTACAGCCTCCATGTTTTGTCTCTTGTCTTGCACAGGATAAAAACTGTGAGAACAGAATTAAGGCTGAGTTGAGTTAGGATAGGTTTCTGTTTCAGGATAAGTGACGTTAAAACGTGGTTTATTTTTAATTAACAAAGGAAGGGCGTGGCCCCTAAAAGAGGAAAATAAGTTATCATTGGAGGCAGTGTCTGTACTGACGAGTATTGCTGTTATCCAATAACCTTGGAAGGGCCACAGCCGTACGACCGTACTCAGGAATTTCTTTCTGAATTGAGTGGTGTATATTTTTTTTAGTGGTAATTTAAAAAAATGGCTGTGTTTACAGAATTTTGAATTTGAAAGGAGATTTATTATTTAGAGACATTACCTACATTCATATTCATAACAGGAGTATTTATTTTTAGATTTAACTGTGTTTAGTTGCATTTAGAAAATGACATTACATTCATATTCATAACTCGAGTATTTTTTTTTAAAGATTCACGTAACTATGTTTAGTTGCATTTAGAAAATAATTTTCTTGTTATTTATTATTTAGTTTTTCTTTCTTTTATAAATAGTATAATAGTTAGTTTCAATTATTTGTTAAATCTAGAAAAAAAAGCATTCAAGTGTTATTTTCCTTCTTTCATAAATTGTATAATAATTAGTTTTAATTATTTGTTACGTGAATTGTTCTTAATTTTGTTATTGATTTTATAGGCTTTTTTTTTTAATAAATGTACTATCTAAAAAATATGGAAAGAAATCAATTTGGAACTATTTTTATTATTAAATGTTAATATTTTGACATGTAAATGGCTATCAAAAATTAAGATAAGAGTTTTGTTAACACACCTATGTCATTATACTATACGGTTCGTTGTCATTGAAGGACGTTTCTTGTCATTAATAATTTTGTTTTTGTTTATGTTATTTGATTATTTTGGATATTATTATGTTTATGAACATTAACATCAATTATAAGTGATTTTTCTAATTCCAATATTTACTTTTTTAGTCTAATACACACCAATCTCACTCTATTTTAGGAGTAAAAACCAATTGAATAATTTATTAAAGAGAATATTTATGAAATAAATACACAAGAATGCAAAAATTAAGACAACAATGCATGACAATATGCAAAGATCACATAGAAAACAAAAGTTGTTGGTAAAACACATATCAAAAACTGTTTTCATATTTTTGTACTTGATTTGCACTCGTCTTGATAGTATTTATATAATTTAAAAATTCCAATCATTTCAAATAGTTGTGAGCCTTGATAAACATCAAATAAGTTTTATTGTTCAATCTTCTCAAGACGAACTTGCCTACCTTGCCTACAATTCCACCTAATTTGAATACCAATTTTCATTTCAAGTAAAAGCTTGCAAAGTAGTAGAGAATGTTGTTTTGGTCACTAGAACACATCTATAATAGAATCCTACTGTAGTTGTACAATAGTTATGATACCCAAGAAGACAAAATTATGTGCAAATTGATCCACTTGGCATGAAGTCAAAGAGCAAAGAAAGAAAAACCTTAATATCTTACATTTCTATCATATTTGTACAAAAGCCATGATGCCCAAGAAGACAAAATTATGTGCAAATTGATCCAGTTGACATGGAGTCAAAGAGCAAAGAAACAAGAACCTCATATTTTTATTCTTCTTTGAACACTGTCCAAAGTAGAATGGTAGGTATTTTCAAACTCTAAAGAGACTAAGCTTTAATATCTTTTTCTATAAACAACCTTGATAGAATGATACTTGTTTTTTTAGACTCTAAAAAGACTAAGCTTTAATGTCTTTTTCTAGAAACAACCTCTTCACTTTTTCTAAGTTTAAGTTAATACTTTGAATGTCTTATCATGTTTCACATTCATGAATTATGGATAATAAACTAAGAGTAAAGTAAAACTAGTGATCACACTTTAGTTGCAATAGGTGTATTGATAGGGACTTGTAAAGTAGGATAACCCGCACTAGTTAAAAATAGATATATATTATAAATTTGTTGGATTAACAAAATTGAAATCTTATTCCCTTT
This sequence comes from Sequoia sempervirens, assembly GCA_007258455.2. Lineage (NCBI taxonomy): Eukaryota > Viridiplantae > Streptophyta > Pinopsida > Cupressales > Cupressaceae > Sequoia > Sequoia sempervirens. The sequence continues at coordinate 149,102 of VDFB02025046.1, forward strand.
AACATATTCTAGAATACCTCTTAGTTTACTTGTATACAATTTTTAGTCATTTAATATCAAACAATTATTTTTGCCATTTCTAGATATTCTTAAATATTGAATAGTTTAATAGTCAAAGGTAGTTTTTTGTCAATAACAAAGGGACAACTCTTTATTAATTTTAAGTTCCTTTTCACATTTTAGATGGATACTTTTGTGGGTATAACTTTGCTAGAATCCCTTCTCCCATAATGCTCATGTTATTACATTTTTTGATGGAGAGAGTCACTGATAATTCTTATAGCCCAGTGTATGTGATTTACATCATCTATGAAGTTTGCCTATAAAATTCGCATAAATCCTAAACATTGGTTTAATATATGTATTGATGAATATGTCATACTTATAACATTTAATGACTAATTACACCCATTAAGAGGAATTATTAAAGATGTCTAATGGTACATTGATTAATATTTTGGGGTACATCATTTTTCCTCTTTAAGTAAGTTAGAAAGAAGATCTAATGTATTTTTATATTGTTCCTTCTTTGAATAGGTTATGTATAAATTGCGCCTTCTATTATACATCAATGACTTAAATATGTGCATGAAGGAAGAATTATCATGGTCATCCATTATTTACTTTTAGATTTGAGTAATTTTACTATGGACACTTTTATAAAAACTCCTAGCAAATTTGCACATGTGAAACAAGAGGTCTTCCATTAAGAAAGGAAAAGAAGCCATTATGAGGCCACTTGTACAGGGACACATTAAGTCATCTTCATTGCCTCCCAAAGAATACAAATAAATGAAAGAAAAGTGTACAATTCTTGTCCTCTACCACAAGAAAATAAAGAACGTGTTATTTCTCACCCTCCATCCATTGGAAAGTGAGGAGGGTTGCATCCTTATCAACAAGTAAAGGTAGTCTTATTTAACAACCCTAATGCTACATCTAAATACCATCTATTATTTGGGTACTAAAGAACAACAATAATGCCAAGCAAGATCCAAGTTTCCTAAGTCACAAGAGCAATGGATAAAAAAGTCAAAGCATCAATGCCACATATTTCAAGCACTTTTATCAAAATTTCTACCTCTCATCATGATGTAAGCCACCTCCTTGAGGGTGTTTACCAAGTACACAATTGGGATGAAGATGTGTTAATGAATATTGATCCTTCCAATGTTTTTATCAAGTTAATCCTTCCATTTTATTTCTACAAATGATTGTGATTAAACTCACAAACCTAGACATAAATAATCATACAAATTGCATCCTATAGAGAAAGTCATGAGTTTCATGGCAAGTTTTTTCAAAAGCTTGCAATTTGTCTTTGCACACTTAGCTATCAATTTTTTTGTATATCCTTTATAAAACCTTATATATATGGGTGAAGCCATAATAGTGGTTTACACTTTGATGGAGGAAGGAAAATTGAGAAAAAACGACCCCATGGCAAAAAAATTGGTTTTAGGGGTTCGCATGAACCTACATGTTCGACCGAACCATAAAGGGGTTCGACCGAACTAGGGTTCGAGCGAACCCATTAACTATTGGGCCCACATTTCCCGCCCAAAAAACAAAGGAAAAATGCATATTAGTGGGGGTTCGAATGAACCAGGGTTCTAATGAACCCTGGTTCGCTAGAACCCCCCTGGTTCTAGCGAACCCCCTTTTTCCCTAATTTTTTAATTTGTTCACACAAAAACCTAAAATTTTACTTTCAAGCTCGATTGGGGATGAAAATGGGGGAATATTTAGAAACCAAACTTGGAATCAAGTAGCCTTGAACGAGCTATCCAATGAATATAATTTTAGTATGTTTTGGTTTTATTATCTATCTGTTTTTTAAGTTTTATTAAATATAGGTTTTTCATCGAAAACAAAATCTCTTTGCACAAGTGGAAAAATAGAAGATTATAAAAAAAAATTTTAAAAATATGAGTGCACCAGATATTGAAGTCCTTGATCCAACAAAAGAATTTCGATACATACGGTAAAAGTTATCGTTATCACCGGTCGCTATGTCGAATTGTCATTTGATTGACTTGAAACTTGATTAAAGAAAAATATTCAATAAAAACTATCTAACCAAGTGGAAGCACTAGATATCAGAGTTAGAAATCTAAATTTGAAAGAATTGGAATTTTATCCTTCATGGAAAAAAGTTATGCGTTATCACGATTATCGTCACTTTTTAAAAATGCTATTTTTGAAAAAACCAATTTTTGTGGGAGATGGAAAAGAAGTGCAATCTGATTCCAAAAAATTGAAAAAAAAAATATTTTAGAATCTACAGACAAAATGTGACAAGACTCTAGTTTACATCATCTTCAAATTCCTTACGGTTTAATCGCTATAGGTGCCGAATGTGGAGATTGTGTTAAAAAAATATATGGTGTCAGTTAGGCCAAAAGTGTAAACCACTATTGTGGGATCACCATATATATATATATATATATATATATATATATATCACTTTTATATTGAACAATTAGGTTGTTAGTGTAATGAATTGATTACTGGAAGTGATTGACAATTCAATTTAAAAGACACTTTGAAAAATTGTTGGCCCTTGAACTTGTTGGGAGCACCACCCCCATACTCCCAATTTTAAAAATAAAAACGTAAAAATTGTTTTGGGCTAGACCTAATAGAAAAGTAACATTTTTCCTTAGAATCTTGTTTTCCTTTTTTCAAACGTTTCAATATTTTTTGTCTATTGATTGAATCTTGAGCAATTGAATTCTCTTTATACTTTTGGTTTGTGAATCTATCTAATTTCAAGTAATGCTCTTATGGTCAAAATAGACTTTATATGTTTTCTAAATTCATTCTTTATGCCATACATTATTTAAATTCATTTTATGTATTTATGTGTTTTTATTTTTCATGACTTTATCCAGTCTTGAGTCCCAATCAAACCTTTGGACTACCAAATTTAGGCCAAGTCCAAGTTTTAAGTAGTTTTAAAACTATGCTATACACAATAGTGCTTAAATTTTTTTTTATATTGTTATATATATTATAATTGTCATTGTTAAGTGAGTCACAACATAAAGTTGATTATCCATGGCTATCGTGGTTTGAATCACAACAATACTTCAATTCTATTATGCATTCTTATGTGTATCATCAATATTGAATAATACATAATTGTACGTTCATTTCAAATTTCTATGCCAATTTTTTTTTCTATTGTAATTATGTCTTTGTGGGTATTGAGTTTCTTTATCTATTCATGACATCTTTACAGTTTTGGTCAATACTTGAACTATAGATAGTGCATGCAAATATTTTTATTTGCTTTTGTTTACCCAAGTAGGAAGAGAGAAGGAAATCCCTATTAGAGTTGAAGAGCACGGGGGAAGGCCTTACTCTTTGTAAGGGCTCACTTCATTGTCATGACTACCTCTCTCTATCTCTCTTTTGGTGGGGGGAGGGGGACTATAAGGCCTATAGGTAGTATGGATGAAAATAGGTCATGTTTGAAACTTAAAGGATGTGTACAATGATAAGGAGTATGTGAGCAAATGGATAGGAATATGGCAATATTCTATATAATTATAGTCACCAAAAGATGTGGGTATAAAAATGTGATCCTCCTTCCTAAGTTGAAGTCCCTTGGTTGACTATGGTTCCAATCTTATCTCAAAAGGGATATTACACTACAAATTTCATTAAATTTATTTTCTAATATAAATAGTTTTCTCTTGTGATAATCACTGTAATGCCTAATTCAAAGGTGGCCTAAGTAGATAGATAATCAATAGAAACTAAAAACAACCCTTTATAACCATGTCACACAATAAATATTATTATCTTTTAAGCTCAAAATAAACCCTAAATTTTAGAACCATATAAAACGATAAAGCCAACTATCCTTTTCGACTAAAATAAACCCTTGTGAAAAACAACTTACATTGAAATTCTCCCTTTTTCAAATAAATAATAAATCATACCCAATATATTTTTATATAAGGAGATGGGGGATCTATAAGGCCCCTTGCCCTTATAATTAGAAAAACCATATAATAATAAAGAGCTCAAGACCAACCAAATCATCAACAAGCATTTGAGTTGCAAAGTACTAGAATAGGGAATGCTACCTCCTATCTTTAGATAACAATTTTTATCACAATAAATAAAGATTCACTCCCGAATCACTACTTTTCAAAACCTCCAAACTAACATTTATTTTTTGTTGTAAATATAATCATAGCACCATTTTTAGAGTGGCGATCCTTTTTTATTTGGCTCTTCAATTTCTTATGGTCGTCCATTCATTTTTAGTATGAGGTGAAAGATAGGCGACTTCTTCCACGTCATACTCACCAATATTCTCGATCTCTAATGTAAAATCATCTTTAAAAGCAAATGGATCTAGCTCTAAATTCTCTAACACTTTTGAATGATCTTTTGAGTTTACATACAACAACACTATAGGTATTATAATTTTTTTTATATATTTTTTCCCTTATGCTAAGAGGCCACTCAACCTCTTATTATATTTCTCATGTTCATTCTCTTTACCAACTTCATCTTTAGTCGATAGGCTATATATATAGTGAATATACCTTCAGCCGAAACCTGTCTCATGTCGGAAACAGGTTATCGGAAAACCATTTTTAGATAGTTGTTTACTAGCGCACGCTTTTCCTGTTATTTTTACCCGCGATCAGATTTCGCCGTTCGTTTAGATATTTTTTTAGTTTTAATTTTTTGTGTTTTATTTTTTCGTTGCTTTCGTGTGCTATTCATTCCACCGCCAGAGCATCACACATTTTTACCGCTGTTTTCCTATTGTCGTTTCCTAAGAAGTTTATTAATAAATGAAACATTACCGCCATTTTCCCGTTGCAGTTTCGTAAGAAGTTTATTAATAAAGGAATGGATTTCCCAAGAAGTTTGTGAATAAATGAATGGTCGTACAAACGAAGTAATTTTTAATTTATATTACTCGCAAAATTATGTGGGAGTTAAATAATTTGATGATGAAATTTAAAGAAAATGGTAAGATAAATTGACAATATTATTATGGTGCTATATAATTAACTATTATTTAGATATTTTAAATATATTTGTTTAAAAGAAATATATTAATGATGATAATATTAATTAAATATCTTAAATATATTTATTTAAAAGATATTTAAAGTGTTTATATTATTATTTTTATTTAATATGGATTATGTTTTTAAATGAATGTATTTAAGATTAAAAAATATAAAATTGTTTTTTATTCATAAAGAGTTGATTTATTTAATACATATTTTTTTAAAATGGCGTCTTTATTTTAATAGGGTAATGAATGATTTGGAGCTAGACAATTATTCTATTATTACAATTGTTAATCATTATTAGTAAAACAATTGTTATTTAAGACTTGTTCATGTTACTATTTAATTTGATTATTAATATTAACCATTACCTATAATATTAAATGAATATTTGTGACGTTCTTTATCTTTGCAACTTCATTTATATATTATTTAATTATTTAATTATTTACTAATATTTATTTTCATATATTTAAGTATTATTATACATATATTAATTTAATTAGTTTTATATAACAGTTTCTTTATATAAATGTTACTTTTACCCAGTTGCTATTTTCCACTCACCATAATTTTCATCAAATGAAATTTAAAAAATACAAATAATTAACTAATAGGCTACATATAGTGGAAAATATCTAGATTTGTCAAAGTTTATCTTATTTCATTATTTAGCACTTATTATTAATTGCTTAATCCAATCACATGCAACTAAAACTTGCAGCACATTACATCCATACCCACCCATACAAAAACATGACTCTCTAACATATTAACATACATATAATTTTCTATCGACGTAATCCTTGAACCTTCTTTAGGTGCAAGTGCTAGTTAAATATTAGCTCACTTGTCATTCTTGTGAGACAAAATTTTGTGGGTTATTGTTTTTCTTTATCATAGGGTTGTAGATATAAATTCAAGTTTACATCTCATTATATAATGTGGAGATTATATTCCTTCCAACATGATGAACAACCTAAAGATTTTTTGGATTTTTTACAATCTTCAATCTTATATTCTATTTGAAAGCAATTAAACATCAAAATAGTGTATTTTTTATAATCTAACAATAGCTTCCAAAAATACTTACCCACTTTCAATCTAATAACTCTTGGAAAACTATTGCTCAAATCCATTTAAACAAGTATCCTCATTGTAGCCATCACTGTGTGCTTGTGGATTTCTAGATACATAGTGAGAAACTTTCCCAATGTATCACAAATATTTTAATAATAGAATGGAACAAAAAATGGAGAGAGTTTGGAAGTCTTAACCTAATAGGAGATACTCTAAAAGTCTCTAAGGATGAGTTGAATCTTGGGAACCACACCTTTAGATATAGAAATGCTACACCCCAACACTACCGACCCTTCTTTTAAATTGTATTTAGGTATTAGCCAATAAGTCACAACTATCACAAAGAAGCCTTGAACACAAGGGTAGATAATGACTATAGCTTTCAAGAAAGGTTGTCATGTTTGTATTATCTATTTATTCAAATCTAGGAGAGAGGGATAAAGAGAGATAAATTTGTAAATAAGCCCCATTTCCTTGAAATGCTTCATTTCATTAATAACCTCATTACCTAGATCTAAGACAAGAATTTCCATTTATTAATCACTACCCTTTAACTAAGCACTAAGGCTTATATAGAAGCATGTTATCCACCTTATCCTTTTTCTTACTTATAATATTTACATAAGAAAATCCCTTTCACAATTTTTCTATCAACTCTTTCTATGAATGATGAAAACTATTTGCTTTACCCCCTTCATCATGTGGCTTGTAATGAAATCATGGATGAGGGATCAAATGAAGGACTATCCAATCATGCAATGAAATGAAAAACACAATTACATGGAAAAAATTTAATAAAACAATAAAAAAAATTGAAATTTATTGATTCTTAGTCATGAATGGATTACAATTTGTCACAATGGGCTCCCAACATTCTAAACCTCAACCATTTGATTACAAATGGATGAATTATAGAATTCAAACAATATTATAACACAATACAAAATGCAAAGATAGAACCAAAAACCAACATCTCTTTGTCATATTGATTACCTTCTAATAATCATCAACAATATTTATATATAAGCTTCTAGCCTTAGGCATGATTGTAGTTGACCACAAGGTGGTGTAAAACTTGATTAATTGTGAAATTTTTTCTCAACCAAATGTGTAGATAAATCTTCAAGAATGAATGCAATAATGATGGATCAATGAATCCTAATGTAGTTCACACCATAAGCTATCTTAGGTTCAACAAAAAATGAGTTTGTTACTTGTCACATGCTTTAGAAATTTGTTGCACTTGCCTTGAGTATTAAAACTAATTATTATCATATTATTCCCAATAATGGATCAAAAACTGATATATTCCTATAGGATGATCAAACTCTCCTGAAAACAAAATATGATGTTAATGAATCAATGAGCGGGTGCAAAAAGTTGGGGGGCCAAAAAGTGGCCAACTTTTTAAAATATATTTGAAAAGTCATAAAGCGAGCGCGTTATAACATGCTCGCGCTATGGCTTTGTGTGACCGAGCCTATAACGGGATCGCATTATAACACAAACACATTATGAGTTATAAGAAAAAAAAGGCAAATAAAAATCATTTTACACTGTCACATTTCCTCCATCTACGGCAACATGCAAACCCTTCAAAGGCATGCTCGCATTGTGGAGACCCCAAATTCGTCAGTTTCTTCACCGAATCTTTGCTATTTCTTTGCTAGAATGTTTCCATGTTGACAGGGAGCTCAAAGGAGTAATATTTTATTTTATTTTATTGTGAATTTGTTGTTAAATAGATAGATTTAATATGTTTTTGATGTTAATTTCTTTAATTTTCAAGAGTTGATAATCCACCTAGTGCTCGTCCTCATGAAAAACCACACCAACAAAATCCTAATGAACAACCACAACAACAAACTCCTCCAACAATTCCTCAACATCCTCCTGGAACTCAACAAAATTTAATGGGGGAAATTGAAAAAAATAGAAAACAAATTGAGTATTTAATTGTGAGGTTGAACGATCATGTAAGTTCAACCTCAAAAAGAACCACACTTGCAAACTCACTTCAAGCTATGTTAACACATGTAGATGCAATTAGAAAGAAATTAAGTGGTTGGGTGGATAAGAGGCGGGAGTACTAAGATTTTTTATGTAGATAAACTATCCTACAAAAAAGTAAAAAATTATAAATTTACAAAATATGACTCATGTTCACTATTCAAACCCATGTATAATCAACCTCTTGACCTTACAAGCAAGAGGTTCCCTATCCATTGGTGAAACCACCAAGTGATAAAAGACAATTTTTGGAAGAGGTGGTGGATGGTTTTTGACCATACTCCATGCAACAATAACGAGGTCCCCCAATATTTCTTGAGGAAACTCTACTGTGATTTTTTCCTCAACAAAATCCCCAACTATTTTGATATGTGAGAATTTTGGGGGAGAGGTGGTGGGTCGACACATGATAGACTAGGTTCACATCTCAATCCTTAGTAGCTAGCAAGATGAGCACTCGCTAGAATAGCTTATGAGAATGTTGCTATCCCTTATGTTGTGAAGGAGAGTGTTGAGGTGGATACTCTATAATCGATTAGTTTTTTGACCTAGAGTATCATCAAGCGTGCAAGTCCTACAATAGAGTGTGAGCTAGGGGAGACTTCAAGGGATAGGGTTCCACCCATATTTTTTAGGCTTGCGGGTCCACCTATACATATGACCCCACAGATAGTCAGGAGGTTGGTGCACAGGTTGTACGTCTATAGCTGAACAGTCGGCGAAGAAAGATGCCATGTTAAATGAGGATTTTGGCCTCAATACTCAGGTAAATGTCAACATGTTTATTTAATTTAATTTATTAAATTTCATTTTTGAAATGCAAGAATAACTAATTTAGTTTAATGGTTGTAATAAAATTTCAAGGTCATAGTGTTCATATTGTTTTCACCGGCCCTCCACCTCCTTATTACTCCAAATATTACATCTACTATTGAGGTATGTAAGTAGTAAAAAATTATAAATATTACATGTGAATAAAATTGTTATATGAATGGTATTCTAATATCTGATTTTGGATGTTGAATAGGTTAATATTGGAGATTTCACGACAACACCTCCCAGTGGTGATGGAGTTCAGACCTTCACTCAGGTAATAGAATAACTAGTTTAACTAATGAATTGTACTTAATAGATTTGTGTAGTTTATATTCATATCGTTGATTACATTGCAGTGCACATCTCAAACTCAAAGCATTACTTCACATTGCATAACTAATAACTAGATGTTGATAGATGACAAAATTTCAATTACATTATAGTTTTTTAGAAAGTTGACATAAACAGTGATGCAATTACTTCACATAGCATAACTAATATGATCCCATCCTCCATTTGATCCCCAAATATAATACCATCCTCCATCTTCATCCTTAGATCCTATTCTTCCAATCCCCAAGTTCATTTCTAATCCATAATCCTAATTTCCATCCTCATCCAAAATCAATACCAATCTTATTTCCAATTAATCCTCCATTGTTTCTAACCATCTAATCTATCCTCCTTCCAACCTAATCTATTCTAATCCAACTTTATCCATTCCAACCAACCCCAACCATATCAATGATGATGAGGATAGCCTTTTTCACCAACTTGAATATAAACCCAATGATGACAATGAGAGCATTGTGGATCACCTTGAATCCATTTTCAATAGACAAAATGCTTCAATTTTCCACCAATCCCCCATCCAAAGCTCCCCTCAAGTACGATCCATATCATCCCCATCCACCACCACTAATTTTATCCTCACCCACTACGACCATAGGGTGAACCCAAAAAAGTGGTTTACAATTGGAGGGAGGAAGGAAAAGTTGAAAAAAATGACCGCATGCCAAAAAAATTCATTTTGGGGGTTTGAGCAAACTAATAGGTTCAAATGAACCAAAAGAGGGTTAGCTAGAACTGGGGTTCGAGCGAACCCATTCAATGCAAGTTCCCACCATCCTGCCAAAAAACACAATGAAAACCCCTTTTTGGATTGGGGTTCGAATGAACCCTGGTTCACTCGAACCCCTAAGGGTTCACTCAAACACCCCCTAGTTTGGGCGAACCACCCTTTTCCCACCTTCCTACTCTTTGGCACAAAAAAAACTTAATTTTTCCCCTTTGTTTAGCTCAGGTTGAGGATGAAAATGGAGGAGACTTCACAAACCCAACTGGAATCAAGTAGTCCTCGGAACGAGTTATCCGACGACTATAATTTTAATATGTTATGGTTTTATTATGTTTTTGTTTTTTTAGTTTTATTAAACATAGGTTTTTCACCGAAATTCAAGCTCTTTGTTCTGCACATGTGGAAAAATAGCAGATTATCAAAAAAAAATTGAAAAATATGAGTGCACTAGATATTGAAGTCCTTGATCCAACAAAAGAAAAAGAATTTCAATACATACAAAAAAATTTAAGCGTTATACGGTCCACCTATGTTTGAATTGTAACTGGTTTGACTTCGAAACTTGATTAACCTAAAAAAATATTCAATAAAACACTATCTAACCAAGTGGAAGCACTAGATATCGGAGTTAAAAATCTAAATTCGAAAGAATTAGAATTTTATCTTTCATGAAAAAAAGTTATGTGTTATACAGTGAGTGTCACTCCTTAAAAATGTTGTTTTCTAAAAAAAACAAGTTTTTGAAGGAGATGGAAAAACAAGTGCAATCTGATTCCAAAAATTTTGAAAAAAATATATTTAGAATCTATAGACAAAATGTCATGAAACTCTATTTTGCATCATCTTCAAATTCCTCACGGTTTAACCACTATAGGTGCTAGAAAGTAAAAATTTAGTTAGAAAAAATTATTTCAGTGTCCAGTTTGGCCAAAAATTGTAAACAAGTATTGTGAGATCACCCCATAATTATAAGGATTCCATGCTTAGATATCTCCTTGGAATTGATGCTAAGCTTCCATCCTCCCTACCTTCATCCAATCCTAATACATCTCCTCTTGCTTATCCTTCCCCTTCCTTTGACAACAGAAACCAAGCCTTTAGCCAAAATTCCCCTCCAAATCCTTTTCAAGATCCTCATCCTCATCCTCATCCTCAATTTACTAATCCATGGAAGCTTCCACCTCTTATTCCACTTTCATATCCCACATCCTTAAAATCCACATCACCCCACCATTACCAAGCAAAGTCATCCCATGTCTCTCATAATCACTTCCTCTAAGGACTATTTGCAAAGGTGGTTGTTTCCCCATGTAAAAAAAAAGCATAGTGTAATCTTCCCATATCATGCATCCACCTTCATCATCCCCACATCAAGATAAACCCTAATACCCTAAATCTTAAATGAATCCCCTATCAATCCATCTATCCAAGTTGAATAGTCTATAAAAACTTCCTCCCTCATGACACCACCCATATCAAATGAACTATGTTCATCTCCTAATCCAAAGCATGCTAACATAGATTCCCCTCTATATATAGATCAAGGAAACCATTCTCCTCCATCATATGATCCCCTTCCTTCTCATGATCCCATTTCCAATCAAGAACAACATATCCCTTCCATCTCATCTAATGATATCTTTCCATCTCAAGAGTAAGATATCCCTTCATCCCCCCTCTCACAATACCCTCTCCCACAATTCATCTAATGGCATCCTTCCGTGTCCAGATCAAGGTACCTCTTCCACTCCATTGTATGATCGCTCTCAAAATGTGGTCTCAAGGTACACGTTCCACCCCATCTAATGATCCTCTTCCCCTCATGATCAAAACACCCATCCCTCTTCATCTCATGATCCCCCTCCATCTCATAACCAAGACCACACTATATCATCCACCCCATCCCAGCATAATAGCATAGAAAAGGAAATTAAATGTTTGAAAAAATACCTCAAAGAAATGTGGTCTCATGGTGATGGAATGCCATGAGAAACAAATGTGTCATGGCATTCCATCACCATGAGACCGCATTTCTTTGAGGCATTTTTTCAAACAATTCACTTCCCTCTCTATGCTACCACATTTTTTGTACATGTCTACCAAAGCATTTTATCAAACAGTTCACCACCTTACTGCTATGGATAAAAGCTTAAAATAGGTGCTTTTGAACAAGCTATGGATAGGGAAAATAATAAGCATAATAGTAAGAAATACATAGTTCAATAATTACTCAAATTTTGTTGATTATCTCATACATTATAAGCCATGACCTACATCACTAGACTACTTTTCATGATTGAATAATTTGTTATTTTATTTTCAGATGATGGAAGCAGAAATGCCTCCAGATGTTGATAGGGTGATGGAGAAAGGTGTATCTTCTGCAATAGACAGCTCAATGCCTCTCACAAGGGTATGAGGTAGATTAGTAAATTTCAAATTACATTCATTGTTATATTTGTTAGTTAGTGAAAAATCAAATGATTATTGATTCATAGTTTAATTTCTATTTGGATGGTTTCTATAGGACTTAGGCATGCCACAACATGAACATGTGAATATTTCTCTTGAGGAGAGAGATCGTCTAGTGGCGATAAGTGATTATTTTGTTAAATATATAATTTTTTATAATGTAATTTCTATATATTAATGTCTTTACTTGTTATTGTAACAAGTAAAGCTTGATGAGGAACTAAACCCTAGGAGGAGCATCCCTTGAGTTTAGAGTAAATGAGTGTCATATGCATCACCATCCACCTGACCAACAAAGGCCACCCGTTTGTTTCATTCACCTAGAGGGCAATGACTTTTGATTGGGGTGCTTTGTTGTATACCTATATAACATTTTTTGACATATTTTGTATTGCACATACTTGAAATTTTATGCCTATATGGAATTATTGTAAGCCTATATGGCTATTTTGTATATATTTTATACTTATATTTTATAAGGATAGACAAGAAGTTGAGGAGAGCTCATCTAGCTCTGGGTCTTCATAAGAGGAGGAAGAACCTCCAACTCAGCTTGTCTGTAGGTCTACAAGGCATAAAAAACCACCTGAAAGGTATTCACCTAATGATTGGAGATGTATTTTTGCTTTGAATACTAACATGGATGAACCCAGATCTGTAGAAGAGGCACTAGGTATGAATGATGTAGAATCCTGGAAGATTGATATGGATGAAGAAATGGCATCTTTGAAAAAGAATGATACATGGGATCATGTACCATTGCTTGAAGGACAAAAACCCGTTGGTTGTAAATGGGTATTCAAGAAAAATATTGGTTTAGATGGATGTATTAAGAAGTACAAAGTGTGATTAGGAATAAACGTGGTCTTAGAAATGCGCAGCAACACAAAACATGCAAGAAGCCACCTAAACACCTAACACCTCAAGATTGGGAAAAAAGTTAAACCTAACAAAATAGATAGAATGATATTACCTTGTTAAGCTACTCCTTTTGTTGGCCCTTGGATTGTTGACATGATGTATGTTCCTTTTGATGGCAAAAGATGTATGAATGAGATGCAATATAGATGGAAAATGGATGAAAATGCTATGGTAAATGTAAGGTGTAAAACCCCATCCCGCAACCTAGAGGACGATGCAATACTGCGGAAGCACAACTAATTTTTTTCTTAAAGTTAAAACAAGACGAGTAAAGTAACCTACTCTAGCCACATACATCCTCTAGGCTACGCAACGTGTTTACATGTGAACACCATTACTTATAAAATTTAACCAACCATAGCATATGAATATTAAACTCAAGATACAACTTTCAACAAAGCATTAAACCATTTCAAGATAAATCTAACACATAGAAATGTATTAAACATATTTCCACATATACAACACCATTAAATCCAATAATGAATAGATCATAAATACTATTACAATTACATCACAAAGGTTCACCTCGATACAAATGAGGTATTACAATTATACACATAGATCCACAGTTACAATGAAGAAGGAGAAGAACAACTCTAGAGAAACCACGCGAGCTCCTCGAACAAGAAGATCTCGCCATTACGAACAGTAAGTGAAACTCAACAGTGTAAGATGCATGCCACCCAACTATCTGGTACCCGTAGGCCTAGCCCCTGTGCTAGGAGATAGTAACAGGTAACCAAGACAAACCTATTACCTCTAGACACAAGTAATATACAAGACCACACTTTACCAGTAAATGCAAAACAACACTGTACCAGTAAACACAAAACAACACTGTACCAAAAAGACACAAAACATAAGGTTACATTGCTTCCAGAACCACTGAATCAAATACATCCACTGTATAATACAAATCAACCGTTGTCATAGGAGGAGTGTCATCACAAAGGTTGCATTGGTTATCCAAAGGAAATCTTCCTAGGTCCCGGCCCCCCTCTAGGGTTATCCTGGTAACCTCTCACGATTCCGGCCCCACATGCACACCAGTGCGGAATCGGTTATCTTTCGAGAAGACAAGATAACGATCTTGCCATTCCAGGCCTTCTCGACTCATCTCAAGTCTCATACTAACCCTTGATCCAATGAGCGAGGCTAAATTATCTGATTAAATATTAAGCTACTCCATCCCTAATAAAGGTTATTTAATTTCCACTGATTAACCTGACTTTCACACGAGTTATCCAGGGACCCCTTTGTGTCCCAGCCCCCGTTGAAAGCCACTCCCCTATCGACAACACAATAACATATTCCACAACCCAAGGGTAGACAGTGCACAAAATACGATAACAAATATCAACTGTTTTGCAAAAAACAACACATCTCGTTCGTAGTAACCGGGTGCTCAAATCAAATCACACAACCCGTTTATAGTAATCGGGTGTTCAAACTAATTCACACATCCCTACGGATGTTAAATATTGAAACCCAAAAAAACGTGCACTACCCAAGGAAAATCTCAAAAAGAGCGAACAAAAGATACAATAACCCTCTCACAATTTTACAATCTCTGGAAGACTTATAATTTTCTCGACAACAAATATCCCCAATGCCCAATACACAATTACAAAAGAATACACAACAATAAGAAGCCACTCAAGTAATTAAATAAATGACCATTAGGATTTCCTAAATCCAGTAAATCCACAACGAATTAAACCAACTGCTTAACTTTGAGTTCTACAATTACTCATAATATTCAATTCAAATTGCCCGCAAATGTGAACAGAAAATAATACAACTTAAAATAATTCAGGCACGTAAATAATCTAATATTCGGATTTTCTAAATCCAAATTGAATCAATATCTATTTAAATACAAATCAACTTTCACTCTTAAGTCTTTTTATTTTAAAATTTTATTAACCCATGCATTTACATGCTTTTATTAATATATAAATACTTCTGTTTACAAATCATAAGGAAATTAAAACTAATTGTTAACTCAAATTTGACAAACAAGTATAAATAGAAATCTTAATCCTTCTAATAAAATCATTTTATTATAAAACACCTACTTGTGCATAGTATGCATAATTAACGATATAATATTTCTTTTAAATAAATAAATATATATTCTAATTACATAATCTAATTATTATTTTCCAACATTTATTTTAAAATATCAAATTGTGCATGCACATGCACCTATTTAAAAATACATTTAAATATATTTTAAATACTCTAAAATTATATGCAATATTTCTAATATATATATATTTTTAAACAAATATTAAATAAATATATAAATATAAATTAACAATTTTCAAACAACCCTAATCATAAATCTCGTATATTGCGACTTTAATAACTTTTGTTTTCGGATCTGAGTTTTTCTGAAATGTTTACTGAAGGTGCGCAATCAAGTCATCTAAAACATATAAAAAATTCAGCCCTACCCAGTTCGCAAATTTTGAGTTATGATTAATTTAGTGACGCACTATTTATGTTGTTTTGATTTTCGAATTACCAGAAGTTTCCAATTATTTCAGTTTTCTCAGAAGATTTTATTTTCAATCCTACAGAGGTTTTCTAATTCTTCAAATACTTTTATTTGTATTTTCTATTGTTTAAAATCATTCCCTACAAGGATCTAAATCTTCATGGTAATTTACCGTTTTCTACCGGAAGAGGTTTCTAAGTTTTGATTTAAATCCAATAGAAGTTTAATAATTTCACTATATTTTCCTCCTGTATAAATCTATTTTGGATAAACAAATTACACAGAGGATTTAATTATTTTCTACAGAAGTTTCATTTTTACGACAATCTTTTAAAAGAAAGAAACAAGAACTTCTACAGTATTGAAAAATCATTTCCTAAAACATTTCCAATTTGCATTACAGTAATAAAATAACTTTTTAATTTCAAATTTCACAAAAATAGTAAAGAACCTGTTACAGAAGAATGTTGCCTCAAGAAAATGTTGCCGAGCTTTCAATTCTCAATGTAGCCAAAGCTTTCTTCAATGCAATTGCCTCCTTCCAGAAGACACAACAAAAAACACAGCCAAAAATTCTACAACAAAATAATTCTAAAACAATTTCCTCTGAGAGATCCACACATTCCTCACCAATTTTCCACAACCCATACAAAACTTTTCCCGTGAAACAATTTTCTTTTCTTTTTTTCCCAAAAATCCTCTCCGTGAATGAATTTTCAACAATTAGATAACAAATTTCTAATTCCCAATTATCTTAAACAAAATATCTAAAATATCTTTTCCCTCAACAATTTAGATATTTTCCATTCACATGCATTTAAATATAATAATACAATTTACTAATTGCAACCAATTTAAATATTTTTACTTATTTAATTACCATTTATTTTTAATAATTAAATTTACTCAATCAACATAACCAAAATTTATTTATTTATTTATTTATTTATTCTAAAGCCCTCACAACAATAATTCATTTAATTAAATATTTAAAATTAAATACACATTTAATCTACCAAATTAAATTTGCACAAGAATAAAATACCCAGAACAACAATGATAAATCTAAGACCAAATTCAAACTGACGACACACTATACTAGGGTAAATGTATGACTAGGTAACCCGTTACTATCTCCCAATATTACTGTTGAGTAGTAAACATGCTCAGACCTGTGAAACCAGGTGAAGCTAATGTCATGTACCTGCAATCCTGCAAACAAGCAAATGTCGCACATGTATATATATAATAAATCATACACACCGTGAAGAGAGAATCGCGGAAATCACAGGGCACTCGCGAGTGAGTGATGCAATACCGTTCTCTTCACCAATACAGTCACATCAAGACTGGCCAAAATTAAAACATCAATAATCAATAAATGAGCATACATCATTATTAATTCAAATAACAACTATGCTAATGAAAAAACATGTTATAAATAAATAATCAGTCACAACATAACCGAAACATATAACAAAGAAAGCATTGTCGATCAAAAGATCCAAAATGGAGGGGTGTTACATAAGGAATGCAAAATTTTGGCTAAATATGGCTCAAATGGAAATTTTGCAAGAGTTTGGTCAGTGTTATCATGGAATCTAGCAGCGCTTGTTCCACAGATAACCCCCCTACGAAACTTGTCTGTCTCCTAGGATTCGTGAGGTTCAAGTACGCATAACGAAGTGATTTTCAAGCCACCTCGAAATGCGTTCCTAAGCCTTGAATAGTCAATTCGAGCATTCCCCCATGTTCGCCTCACGAAGACCTTCGAAACGAGTCCCTTCGCGAAGTCTCACTGTTTGTACTTAGCAAATTGCGAAAGATGTAGTTGCACTGAAAAAGTGCGCTCCTGCTCTCAAGCCAAAATTTGGCTAAGTATGAAAAGTGTAGGGGCTCTAAAATCTAGCGCCCCTACATGAAAGTGAAATTTAAAAAAAATGTAATAGTGCTGAATTTTAGCGCTATTACACTTTTTCCTGACACTTAAACTTTTTCTGGCTCTGGCGCATTTCTTCATGATTTTCGCATTTTTCGTCAATCGTGCCACTTTTCGTGCCTAAATTTATTGCTCGACTTGAGTTAGGTTTTCGATTTTCTCTTTCACTTAAGAGTGTTTTATTTCGCCATTTTCATTGTTTATGGTCTTTTTTCTTCTTTTCTTCTTGCTGGGCGAGTTCTTCTCAAGTTGCAATCACGTGTTTTGGAAATTCGAAGTTCTTCTCCAACATTTTTTGTGCTGACTTCTTTCCTTGTCGCCCTTTCTATAATGTTCTGATGCGAACATTGGGGATTCTCTTGTGTTGTAAGAATGGTTCCTTTGAAAATACGATGGTGATGAAACGAATTTTAGTTACAGCTCTATCCAAAGGAAAACAAATTTTGTTTTCAAAGTGTTCCATGTTACAAGAAAATAATACTTTGCCAACCTCGAGCGCCGTTTTCATATGCCTCTACATCTGTTTTACCCAAATATGCCAAAGATGCTAAAGCGCCAAATTTTATCGCCTTGACATATTGAACATGTCTATAAAATCTAACTCTCAAAAATGTAAGGGCGCTAAAATTTAGCGCCCCTGCATCAAAACTGGAATTTCCAAAATGTAAGGGCGCTGAATTTTAGCGCCCTTACACTTTTTACAATCTTTTCCAGATAAGCTTCATTTCTGTCCATTTCACTCCTGAACCTTGTTCCTTCTGTTTTGTGCATCGTTTTGTGTGCCTTGTCATCCGCTCCACGCTTTCCCATCATCGTTGCTCGTTTCAAGCTTCCCAATGCTACTTTTTCTGCTAACGCTTGTTGATTCACCATCCTTGCAGTTTCTCTCCAGATCTCGTCAAGTGATCCCAAAGGTGATGTCCTTTGATCTTGGTTCTTCCAAATAAAAAGTTCATGCAGGAGACCAGGAAGAAGTATGAAGACTCTGCGCCCAAGCAAAGAAACATGAAGAAGCTTCCTGTTCTCTAGTGTTAGACATTTCCGGTGCATCCCATTATGCATCTTGTAAATATTTCCTGACATCTTAAATGTCTTTTTGTAAATTGTAATTACACCAAGCTCGAAGATGTAATATTTTGAAAACAAATTACACTTTGACTTTGGTCAAAGTTAGGTGAGATCTCCTAAAATCGCTCACCTAACTTTCCTTAATTTCCTCAATCAGTTTCCTAATTTTTCTCATCCCTCTTTCTATATAATGTGAGGGATTTCTATTGTAAATTTATCCTTTAGTATTTTGCAACGAAGTGCTGCCCTTTTTGAAGCAAATTTGTGAAACTTTGCATTCATGCTTTGTGAATAGAGTTTGATCAATAAAGAAGAGGATTGCAAACCAAACTTTGTGTTGGATTCGATACTTTTATGAATTGATCTCATTGGTGGTAATTAGGTGATGAAATCTGAAGGACTCTAAGTGATTTATGTAAACTTTGTGTTGCATCTATTATTTAGATTTGCATTTGTGTTTTTGTTTATCTTTCGATTGAATGATCTACAAGACTTTGTGCTTGTAATTATTCATGCTTTTGGATACTATTGTTGGATGATCTACAAGACTTTGTGCTTGTAATCATTCATGCTCTTTGATATTTTGGTTGGATGATCTACAAGACTTTGCGCTTGTAATTGTTCATGCTGTTCGAGGAATTGCTGCGTCTAAGAAGACTTTGTGCTTCTAATGTGACAAATGGTACACTCTTCACAGATCCAACATTGAAAAAGCTACGGAATGACTTTGTGCCTTCATGAGCTTTCCCTTTTACTTTATCTGTTTATTGTTAATCACTTCTAGTATCTCTACGCTTCGCTTTGACAAGATAGAGGTATTGGTATTACTACTAGTTGTTCGTTTCAAGTTGTTAAGAATTGTGAACTTCCAATAGTGAAGCATTGTAAACATCTTCTCTGAAAAAATAGAGAAGGATGAATGTAACACATCCCCCCCATTTCGTAAGTTTTGTGTACATTGTGTAATTACTTGTTTGTTTTACTATCGCTTCTGTTAGCAGTAAGAAGGGCGCCTCCCCTTTCCGAGAGGAGAGATTTACATCTCACATAGCTGTGGCTGAAGTCCAAGTTGTGTAATCTATCGAAAAGTTGATTACATAATTTTCACCCTATAGTCAACATAATTATCAACTCCTTAAATGAGAGAAAAGATGGGGTATTTATAGAGGAAGTTGAATTCTCTAGAGAATTCAACGGTTGAGATTCATCCAACAAGGTCAAGATGAAGGGCTATGGTGAGTTGAGAACTCACAAGCCCTCACATCTTGACATGTGGAATGTGAGATGGCTTAGGGATGGTGATGTGTAAATCAAGTGGAAGGAGGGTACATGATGTGGAAGAAAGAAAAGTACATTACAAGTACCTTGGGGAATGATAATATTTCCTAAAAAAGAACTTCTTGTCTCCAAGTGGGAATGAAAGTGACTTTTGAGGAATTTTAGAATTCCTCAAAAATCTCCATGGGAAAAGGGAAAGTAGTTGGAGAAATAAATGTGAATTCACATACTTACAAGAATCTCATGGACAAGACAAGGTTCTAAAAAGGGAAGCCTTTGTCCACATGTGACTTGATGTGACAAGTCAAAAGATTCTAGGAGGAATAAATGTGAATTTATAATTCACATGAGAAAAAGGGTCAATACCAAGAAAGGCAAGTGAAAAGTTTGACTAAAAACGCATGCTAAATGTGGCTAATAATCTTGATTAAGGTTGTGCAAACACATGATTAAGATAATTAACTAAAGATTAGAAGCAAGTGGCAAATGTTGGAGGATGTGACACATCCTAACCATAAATTAATTAAATTAATTATGATTAGAAGAGGGTTAGATGGCTAAGGGGAATTAGAGACCAACTTGCAAAAGTTGGAGGATGTGACAATGAGAGAGAAAGTGAGGAATTAAAAATTAATTTAAATTTTAAAAGGTTACATGACTAAATTAAATAAAGTGGTATATTTATTTAATTTAAAGAGGAAAGAAGGTAAAAGTATTTAATTATTAAATTAAATACTTTAGGAACCTCATGTAGGAGATGAACTATTAATTAAATGAATGATTTAATTAATACCAACAAAGAGGATGAAGTAGACGAGTAAAGAGATGAATAAGGAGATGAGTTTGACCATATGGGAGTGGTCAAATTTGGATGTCTACACAAAGCAAGGTTGGTTGCGAAGGGTTACTCTCAAGTTGAGGGTGTTGATTATGGTGAGATATTTTCTCTTGTTGCAAAAATGACATCTATTAGATTTTTGCTTTCTGTTTGTTGTTGCTTATGATTTATATGTTGAGAAAATGGATGTGAAAACTACTTTCCTTCATGGTGATTTGGAGGAGGATATTTATATGAAATAACAAGAGCACTATGTGGTGAAAGCTAAAAGTAAGTTGGTTTGCAAATTGAAGAAATATTTGTATGGCTTAAAACAATCCTAGAATGTGGTACCAAAAATTTGATACATATGTTTGAGTTTAGAATTTGAGCATTCTAAATCAGATCATTGTATTTATTATAAAATTGATGGTGATTGTTTCCTATTTATTGCATTATATGTTGATGATATGTTATTTATTGGTAGAGGGAAAGGTATGATTTTAGAACTAAAATCTCAACTTTCTGCTAAATTTGAAATGAAAGATCTTGGTGTAGCTAAACACATTCTTGGGATGGAAATTAAAAGATATAGACTGAACAAAAAGCTATGGCTTGGCCAAAACAAGTATGTCAACTCAATTTTACACAGGTTTGATATGCAAGATTGTAGACCATTGTGTGTTCCTATTTCTGTTGGAACAAAGTTATCTATTTCAAATTGTCCAACATCTCCATCAGAGATGGAAGACATGAGAAGAGTTCCTTACTAGAGTGCAATTGGAATTTTGATGTATGCTATGGTTTGTACTAGATCGCCCAAGCAGTGGGAGTTCTTTCTAGATATATGTCTAATCCTAGTAGAGTTCATTGAGATGCAGTTAAAAAAATATTCAAATATTTATACGATACCTCAGATTATTCCTTATGTTATCATAGTAATATGAATAAAGATGATATTTCCCTTGATATTCATGGTTATGTGGATTCAGATTGGGAAGTGATGTTGATAGCAGAAGATCCATCAGTGCTTGTGTGTTTACTTTATTTGGTGGTTTAATTACTTGGATGAGTAAGCGATAGATTGCGGTTGCTTTTTATACTACTAAAGCAGAGTATATGGAAACTACTCATGCTTGTAAAGAAGCCATTTGGCTTAAGAGACTATGTTTAGATATTGGAATAAAAAAAGGTGCAATGACAATTTATTACAATAGTCAAAGTGTGATATGTCAAGCCAAGAACCCAACGTTTCATGCCAGGACCAAGCACATTGATGTACAATATCTTTTTGTTAGAGCTCTGGTTGGAGATGGCAGAGTGAAGTTGGTTAAGGTAGAGACTTGGATGAATGTTGTTGATTATTTAACTAAGCCTGTGAGCACAGAGAAGTTCAGATGGTGTTCAAAGACTATGGGCATTTCGGCCCCTAGCAATTATTAGAGACGATGATGACATCGTTTCGTTGTCCTTGCAAGGTGTTCAACAAGTGGGAGATTTTTTGGGAAAATGTGTCTCAATCTTGCAATTAAATATGATTTATTGTTGATAAGCAATGACTAATCATGCAAATATTGTACACTCATAACAAGACATGGGGTTTGGGGCATCACCTTGAAAAAAAAATTCACTGACATGTCAAGGTTTTTTCTCACTGACACATCAAGATTTTTTTTCCCATTGACACATCAAGGCTTTTTTCCACTGACATGTCAAATGAAAAATGACTTTGTAAAACCCTAATTCTAGAAGGTTCCAAAAAGCTTGTTATAAGCAGGTGGGATGTATGTAGACGGGGGTGTATTCTGAGAGTTTGATAGTGATTGTGGCACTCTATCTCTTGATCTTTGGTGGTGATACTCCTATGAGAAGCTTTCTCTACAAGTATATTGTAATCTTTTGATTTCTAATTAATATATTGGCTGGATTTTGGAGTGTGGGGTTTTTCTCCTGAAAGGGTTCTCCCTACGTAAATCATTGTGTTGTGGTATGCATGATATTTGTGTTTTTTTATGTTTAAGTTTCTATAATTGTTAAAGATTTGTAAAATTTTTGCATTATTCTCCTCTCAAGGTTGGTGTAGGAAGTTTTTCCGCTACCTTAGCTTCCTTAAAAATTCTTGTTGGGATTTGAATTTATCTGACACCAAATGGAAAATTATCCTCTCCTTTGTGTGGAAAAATGTTAAAGAGCCTAAGAAGGCTTGTTTGTTACATAAAATTCCTTTTAAAATTTATCATATTGACATGGATTTATGCAACATTTGTAGGACACCAGAAACAATAATGCACATTTTCTTTTATTGTTTTTATGCTAAAGAGGTTTGAAATATCTTTTGTAATGAAATGAAACTGGAATGAAAATGAGAAAATTAACTAGAATGATATCATGTTTACCTCTAGAAAATTAAGCAAAGAATATCAAATTTTTTGGGACTGTCTCACCACTGAAATTCTTTGGCATATGTGGAGGGCTAGGAATGAGAAAAAAATTCAAGGGAGTAGAGGGGGGCTTACTCAATATAATAAAAGACTCACTTTCCTCTCTATTGTGTTGCAAGTAACAATGATAATGGAAATCTCTATGTCCAAATTTATGAGGTTGATCACTGATGGAGTGTTGATGGTTAACAAGGTGGAAATAAATATGGGCACACTTGGCACCATAACCAAGAGGACTCAAAGACTTTTCTAAGGGCACTGAGAGAGTTCCAAAGAGTTTTCAACAATGTTGTTGTTGGGAATGAAGGTGTAGGCAACCTCAATAAGCCAAGGGAAATTTACATTACTATTGCTCCATAGGTCTCTAAAGATATTTCCATGATGCACCCCACTACGCATGAGGTAGAGTGCGAGGAATTAAAAGTGAGCAGCAAGAGCTACAAGGATTAGCTACTTAGTCTATTGCTCTTTTTTGTAAATGAATATGATAATATATTATACTTGATATGCTAAACTGAACTTTGTACTAAATCATTTTTGGATGGGTTAACAACATTACAATTTTGGAAAATTTAAAGCAAGTTGGAAATGCTTAATCTGATGTATCTATGACTCGTTACTATATTATTAATACAAAAAAAAGTATATGTATAAAATATGTAGATAATATGTATGAAGTGTATAAAAAATGTATAAAGAATGTATAGTGTGTGTAATATGTATTAAATGTATAAAATATGTTTAATATGTATTAAATGTATAAAATATATATAAAATGTATATAATATGTATAAAATATGTAAATAATATGTATAAATATAAAATATGTATAAAATATATCTAAAATAAGTGTAAAACATGTAAATTATGTATAAAATATGAAAAATATATGGGTGATCCCACAATAGTGGTTTACAATTTTTGGCCAAACTGGACACTGATTTTTTTTTTAAAACTAAATCTTCACATTCAGGCACCTATAGCAGTTAAATCGTGAGGAATTTGAAGATGATGCAAACTAGAGTCTTGTCACATTTTATCTGTAGATTCTAAAAAAAAAAATTCAAAATTTTGGAATCATATTGCACTTTTTTTCCATCTCCCACGAAAATTGGTTTTTTCAAAAAACAACATTTTTAAAAAGTGAGACATACCGTATAATGCATAAATTTT
This sequence comes from Sequoia sempervirens, assembly GCA_007258455.2. NCBI lineage: Eukaryota > Viridiplantae > Streptophyta > Pinopsida > Cupressales > Cupressaceae > Sequoia > Sequoia sempervirens. Next base: position 173,749 of record VDFB02025046.1, read on the forward strand.
TTTCCTTGAAAGATAAAATTCCAATTCTTTCAAATTTAGATTTGTAACTCCGATATCTAGTGCTTCTACTTGGTTAGATAGTTTTTTATTGAATATTGTTTCTTTAATCAAGTTTCAAAGTCAAATCAATTACAATTCAGACATAACACGACCATATAACGCATAACTTTTACTATATGTATCAATTTTTTTTTTGTTGGATCAAGGACTACAATATCTGGTGCACTCATATTTTAAATTTTTTTTTTTGATAATCTTCTATTTTTCCACATTTGTAGAACAAAGAGTTTTATTTTCGGTGAAAAACCTATATTTAATAAAACTTAAAAAACAAATAGATAATATAATCAAAATATATTAAAATTATATTTGTTGGATAGCTCATTTTGAGGGGAACCTGATACTAGTTGGGTTTTTGAGATCTCCATTTTCATTCTCAAATCAAGCTTTGAAGCACAAAATTCTCAACAATTTTGGTGCCTCAGGGGATGAGGGTGAAAATAAGTGGGTTCGATCGAACAAAAAAAAAAAGTTCGGTCGAATAGGGGTTCAACCGAAACCATTTAACATACAATAAAAAAATAGATCTAAATTGGGTTCGGTCGAACATTCTAAAGATATTCGGTCGAAGCCCCTCTATTAAAAATTAATTTTTAATATTAATATAAATATAAATTATATTCTTTTTAAATTATGACTTGAGTGAGAGATATGGAGGGAGTGGGAGAGAAAGGGAGAGTGGGGGTAGGAGGCAAGGCTTAAATTTGATGGTCGTATTACCGTATTTAGAGATTTTTTCCGTAGAATACAATCAAAATTTTAAGAAGATTGTATCAGATAAAAGGAGATATTTTGGATAGACTGTCAAAATTTATATAGAATTATAATGATATATATGTTTGATTTATATATAATTTTACATACACTAAGGGTTTAAGGGTTAAGGGTAGAGGAGCTCGAGAGGGAGAGTGGGTAGGAGGGAGAGACTTTCAAGAGAGAGAGGGGGGTAGTGGGAGAGAGATAGAGGGTAGGGAGTAGAAGGGTTTAT
>VDFB02025046.1:176957-187209 GCA_007258455.2 Sequoia sempervirens
TTCCATGCCCACTCTCAAAAAAACTCCAAACATGTGGTATTTTGTAGATTTTATGATATCTAAAAAGTGCATAGAATGGTCGTGAAGATTTGAATTGTGCCGCACATCCATCTGACCATACAAAATTATTTTCAAATTTTACACCCCTACTTCTTAAATTCTCAAAAAATATTGTAAAGCAATGTTGGACAAAAAGTGTGTCATGCTCTTTATCATCACTAATATAAAAGTGATATTCTTTCTTAATGGCTCATTCTTCATCTGTACTCTCAACACCATCCAATTATGATTGTGCATGTCGATAACACACATGAACCATAATAGTGATCTGCTTTGAAAAGTAATACTCTGATTGAATCTCCTTTTGATGTACAAAGGAGTAATTTTCTGCAAATTCAACTACTGATAGAACTGTTCCACGTAGGAAAGTATCTCTCAATGTTTGGAATTTTTGTGCTTGCCACTTACCAAAAAAGGAATAATCTATGTATGGTCGTATCAATTTTCAAAAATCTTCCATAAATTTTCCAATGGGAATCTCCTCTTCTACATAGTTCAACCTTGTGGATTCTTTCCCAAAATTTGTTTGCAACTTTATATACTTGTACCTGTGTCACTAAAATATGTGAATAACTAATAAACCACACTTGATCAATGAAACATTACATCAAAGAGAATCCAAATAACAATCTATGAGAAATTGAAACAAATAAACTCTTTAAAAATAGTACTAACCTCTCGCAATTTACTGTCTTTGTTAGGTTAGTATCCTCAATTCTTGAAGGAAATTTAGCCAAATTTCCACATGTCTCACAAATTCCTTTTATGCAGTTTATTTGAGGTCCATTTTCATGATCACATAATATAGACTTTATGAACAAACTTCCTTGTTTAGGAGGTGCATTTTGAAACCCACATCTTTCGAAACACCTAATAGTAGAGATCAAATTCAATATGATAACGACAACAACAAGTTTCAAAAAACTTGTTTATCTTCACATAATATGGCGTTAACCTTTGAAACATTGTTTTACCAATCTTTATATGAGGATATGCATTACAAAAGTTCATATACATCTCAAATTGTGTTATGTCTAGCCAATGTTTGATATGTTTTTCATAAATACTAGGTCTGGAATCATGTGTCTAATAACATCTCTAGTATTTGATGATGGACGAGTCTGATCATGCCAAAAACCTGAGACCAAGTTCCTAACAACATCTTCAATCCTGTCAGAACAGGGAGCTCTACACATAATTGGCCAATTTCCTTCTAAACTCTCATCCAAAAAATTTCTCTTTTTCTCATATTTTATCAATGTGGTTCTACTATAACCAATTTCAGTTGAAAGTGAAGACAATTTTCTTTTTCTTGTTGTATCTTGATGTACAATAGATGTCAACATCACCCTTCTTGTAGTGGCCTTATCCATTGATTGAGATCCTTTCCCAATGGAATCTAAACCCTTTTTAACATTTTGAACAATATCCTTTTGTAATCCCATGTGTTTCTTCTTATTTGATGTTGAATGAACACCCAACAATTGTAATGACTCTTTGAGCTCATCATGAAGAAGTAAACGTGATAACAATTGGGTTTTTTCAAGTGTATCAAGATGATTGAAATGATGATTGATCATTCCATTTACGATTTAGTCATTGACCTCTTTCTCTTATTATAAGGCTGGTTGGCATAATATTTTAGTTTCTCCATATCCATTTCAAGTAAATGATCTAAATTTCTATGAGAAATTTGTTTCCTCACCTTCTTAGCTAGTTTTATATGCTCATCCATACTAGTAGGAGGAAGTGATCCCGACCCCTCTCCAACATGCATTGTTTGAACTTTTGCCTCCTCCCTATCTTCAAGGACCATGCATTCTTAAGAGGATTCATTTGATCAAATGTCTAGATTTGGCTCGACTTGAGCATGAAAACTTCTTGCTTGTTGAGCCCTTCCTACACATGTGTCACAAAATATTTTGCAAACAAAAGTGAGAGATGATGTTAAATATAAGTGAATTTTATGTATGCAGGCAAACAAACTAATAAAACATGATGCTATAAGTGAGAGAAGTTTTTGCTAGTTTTATATGCTCATCCATACCAGTAGAAGGAAGTGATCTTGACCCCTCTCCAACAAGCATTGTTTGAACTTGGGTCTCCTCCCTAACTTCAAGGTCCAAGTGTTCTTCAACAGATTCATTTGATCCAATATCTAGATTTGGCTCGACTTCATCTTGAGGAATCCCTAGAGCATAAAACATAAAAATAATTTGAGAACATTGAAGTGATGAAAATAAAAGACCAAAGACACAAAACAAAAATATTGAAACAAAAATAATTGGCTTAAGGAATTGGAGTCAAGGATCATATAAACATTGCAACTTGCATGACCAAGATGACTCGAGGACATTTAAAAGTGTTTATAGTCATTCAAGTGCAATGATGGTTAGAAAACTTCAAAGTAAAAGACCTAAACACACACTTGAGAGTGAGAGAGAGAAGAAACAAGCATGCACCTTGTTTCTTTCTATGATAATTTTCCAAGTTTTGTTCACGCCTCTTTTGTTCTTCTTCTTTTGACAATTTTCGTTGAGACACATTTTTTCTTTTTCTTTGTTGTCCCATTTTCTTCTTCAACTTAAAGATGACTCTAAACAAGTCCTCTACCAACTTAGTTAAATTATCCTCCAAATTTTTCCTTGATTGATAAAAATTAAAAGTTGTCAAGCTCCAATATTTGCCTCCTTGATAAATGTGTAAAAACTTCTTCTCCAAAATATGCACTCCAAGTGAATCAAAATTATTCTAGTGTACATGGAATAACTAGATCCTAGTTTAAATGAATCAAGTAGTAAACAAACAAGTTATTTCATTGTGGAGTTTGTTGTTATTTAATTCATAGGTATGCACAACATATCTAGTAATTTTAGAATTTTGTTAAAGTGTCAAAATGTATATTAGAGGTATAATTTGAATTGAATTTTCTTAATTGTATTTGAATTGAATTTCAAGTTAGTTGCCTAAAATGTATAATAGAGGTATAATTTGAATTAAATTTTCTTAATTATATTTGAATTGAATTTCAAGTTACTTGTCAAAAATGTATAATAAAGGTATAATTTGAATTGAATTTTCTTAATGATATTTGAATTGAATTTCAAGTTACTTGTCAAAAAGATTATATCTTGTTCTCAACTCAATGGTTCATGTTGCTTAAGCCATTTTTTAAAAAATATTTATTGTGATCAACATGAATGAACTTAATTATAAAGTGGCATTGATTTCCTTAAAATTCTACTAGAGATCAAATGTATATTGAATATAAGGAAATGTAAGTTGTAAGAGATCATAAAATAAGAAAACATGCATGTATATTGAATATTTAAAGCAAATGCATACATATATTATGTGTAAACATGTTTAAACCATAAGCAAACACATGTACATACATGTAAAGGGATTCAATACATATAAACGTAACACATATTATAAGCAAAGAGGAAAATGTATGCATATATCATATAAGAAAATATATGTACATATCATAAAAGCAAAATGTAAACCAAAGACTAACAAATGCCGAATACTAAAGATCAAAAATAAGAAAAATGTATGTATATCATATAAGCAAATGTAAGTTAGAGATCATCAAATATCAAATACTATTAAAGATCATCATATAATCAAATACATATGTGGTAAAGATCATAAATCTAGAGTGCATGGCTCTTAATATGAATGTCTACCTGCATCTAATGGCTTATTTGAATGAGAATGGTCCCAAGCCTCGATGGATGTTGGAGCCCTCGGCAAATAAAATTGTGTACTAGATAAATATAATTTATATTAAATAAATTTTTATGAAAGTTATTTTTAAATGAACTTGTATTTTTTAAATATCAATCTAGATCTATGCATATACAAATATATTGCATGTACATATACACGTGTGATTATATAAAAATGTAAAACTCACATGTCCATTGACAACAGATTCATCCACAGAGTCACATCGATCATGCACATGATCTGGACCAAGGCTAGGAGTGATATGAGGTATGTCCACCTATAACAATATATATACACATATATATCAACTTACATGAATACCTAGTTAAAAAAAATATTAAAAAATAATGAAAAAAGAATTGAAACATGCACATGCACACATACATGCACATCATATGATATTGGATGACCTAAATCCTCTGAAACAGTCACCTCCACCATATCCACCAAACAATCAAGCGACGAGTCAACATCTACATCCATCTGATCTATCCCATGTTGTGCCATAAATGATGAATGTAGAGGACTATGAAGGTGAGATGGCATTGGTGATGATGAACTAAAACCAATCAACATATCAGTAAAACCCATAGTCTGTGCAGTTGTCGTATGAACTGTAGGTGGATCCTGATGCACACTAGTGCTCAGCTAAGAGTGATGGGATCCTAGAACTGAACGACCTCTACATCTCAAATGCTCTCTAACATGCTCTATACTGATTCCATTGTCTGATGCAATGTGGGCATATGCCTCCAATAGGTCCTCAGCCAAACAATGCAGAGTCATGCATGCCATATCCCCTGTAAGTGCATCAAGTTGTGTAGGAGTAGGGATGCCGGCCACTATAAAAGGATCCATGGTGGTCCACTGTGCTAAAAATGGTGTGGATCAAGAATTTTTGGACATGAAATACTGACCTACACGATCATCAAATATCCTAGTGGTGGTAGCCGCAATGTCACCTACAGTGTCAATTGCTTCCTTTTGGGAAGCAACGACAACCTCATCTGCTATGGGGGCTAGAGTTGGGGTAAGAGCAGGAGACCTACCACCAACCAATACCCTAAACACTGGGGGTGGTCTATCTGCTTGACAATAGGTGGGCCTATCAACAATCCTACCACACCCTTGACCAACATATGGTGGAATGTCTAGGTAGTTAACTTTGAGGCCCAAATGGACCTCAGCATACAACTGTTGAACAAAATACAATGGAATGTGGTCATTATTTGGGTATAGACCATGTGTTGCAAGAAATCGTGGGTAGATCAATGAGGCCATAGCATGATCAACACATCTAGTGACCCTGGTATCCCCTAACCTTACGCACATTTTGATAAAATGGAAAAAAAGTGGCTTTTATCATTTCTTTGGTGACATTATCCTGTATTTGTTTAAGGGGAACGTCACCATGTACTTCTTCCCGCATGCGGGAAAGAATAGCAATCACTCTATCTGGGGAATATGCACTAGTCCTCTCAAGTTCATCTTTTAGTTTTTCTAGACTATGCAATATTAACATGCATGGTTCACTATATATCCCCGAGTTTGTACCCTGTGCTAATGAATCTCTCAAATTTTTAATCTCATTACTAGTATTTGCAAAAAAAGAATCTAGCGCAGGTGGAACATGATCTGCATTTTCCATGTTATATATATATATACAGTACACCTAAAAGAGCATTGAGACTTTTGTAAATAATATATCTAGATAAAAGGAATACAAATCTAAAATAGTTGTAATAATTAATCTACTCATCAATAATATTTTCATACCATTAACAATTAAAAAATAATTGGAAGACAACTATAATCTATAACATAGCATCCTTAAATGGTTTAAATTTTAAATGAAACGATGAAAGAAAGAATAAGAATACAAAGATTAGTATAAAATTATTTGAAAATAATCGGGGATAAAAATATTTAATCTAATAGTTGTTAACATAAATGAACTTCAAAATAGGATTATGTAAGTGAAAGAAAAGTTCTATTTCCCTCATTTAACCTAAATTTATCTACTTAAGATATGTCTAAAATTAAGAATTCACACTAGAATATCAATATTCCATGTAAGAATCTCATAAAGAGGATGAATTTAATGGAAGATAATATAAAATCCTCCATATGAGGATGAATTTTACATTACAGTATGAGTGAATAATTTCAATTATATAGCCAAGAACATCAAAAAATTATATATTGGAAAGAAAATAACTCCATTATTTATCATATTTTATATGTATAAAAGTTTAGATACCATCAAACCATTTAAACTTCATGATTGCATAAAGCTATAAATTGAATCGTTAAAACTAATTTATTAAGAATCGACCCACAAATTTTGACTTCATTGCATACTCTCTCTGTTATAAATATCTCAATTAATCCAACCATACATATTATATATGTAAAAAAATATATAATTGTTATGCCCATAATTTTTCACTATATCTGGACGTGGATCTCCTTCAACTAGATCAATTAAAAATTATTTGTAATTTCGGAAGAAAATGGATTTAATATCATTAGAGTTGTCATGGAACTACCTCTCTTGATCAACGATAGATATTATCCACTCTCGAGAATGTAAATATGTTTGAGATAACTAAAAAATAATTTGAATCCCTTATATCCTTTCATCCAATGTAGCTTATCTCTTAATTGGGATCCTCTACCACAATTAAGTTCAAATCATCTAAGTTTTATTTCAACGAAAGCAACCACCATTGTAAAGTTGGTAGTTATTTCTCATTTTTTGAATGCTTCAAGGGAGGTGTCTAATATGTTTTAAATTCATATAATATTATTATAGCTTTATAAGATGAAACCCTAGATTATTGTTGAAGACCATGGCAGCTTCAGGAAAATACCTTCCATCCCAATACGCATGAAGATAATAATTAAATATAGCCGTTGTCTATTTAATTTTTATATGTGTCTTAATGAAGAGTCATTCCCTTTGATAAAAGATGCATTTAATAAAGAGATGCAAATTTAATAAAGAGGCATGACTTTGAGGTGGCCGACTTATTAAAATTAGTAAAAGATATAATTCTTTTGAGGCCGACCTGATATGATTTGGAGTGCCTCTTCATATTGTATATATATTCATTCGATTATTTCATTGTGACTCATTCATTAGCATTCAGTTCATATCACATACATGCGAGTTCAGTCCAAGTATAGAAGGCAAAGTTATTGATTCAGATTGATTATTGTCAAGTGTGTGTTCTTCAAGGTGGAGCAATATCTCTTGTGACTATATCTTGTATTAGCAAAATATTGTTGTGTTGGTTGTGTTGCATTCTTAGTTGATGCTCATATTTGGCCTTCAGATTGGCCTATTGTAAAAGGACACTCTCCTTATTGAGATTCAATATATAATTGTTATTTTGTGGCTGGGTTTTTCTCCCTCAAGAGGAGGGTTTTCCCAGGGTATCTGTTGTGTTATTGTGTCTGATTTGAATTAATTTATGTGCATACAATCTGATCATTAAAACTTACAATTATGACATATTCTTATGACATTTAAGAGCATGACTATAGAATATTTACAGTAAAGTATTGACTAGTCAACATTATGAAAAATCATAAGAAATCTTTTAAGAAATAGCAACTGTGTCAAGTAAAAAGATGTGGACATTTACAAGAACTTTTTTTTTAAAGCAAAAGTGGGAGACCACTTATAATTTTATTTATATATAATATTTTACATATAGTTGGTTCAGGCGGACATACTGGCAAGAAAGAACCAACAAGAAAACCTCCAGTTGCAGTTCGAGTAACAAATTTTACCGAAATATCAAAAAGAAGACGGTGAGGGTCCTAGTACCAAATGACCAATTGGCCGATTACAACATATGTTACGCTTGCATTGGTTTGATTACATCGATTACGTATGCATTTCTCTTTATGCGCCCAAAATACCCAAAAGACATCATACTAGGAGAGAAATATACTGTTGACCCGAATACATAACACAGTGGAGATTACAAAACCTTACTAAACATAAGACTGATAAGCTAGGAAGCCACTTTCAAAAAGATGTAGATTTTCCACCAACATGTTGAAAGCCATTAACTGAGCTTTCTTTTGTTTCCACTCGTTTACCTTTGTGTTGGTGATCATGCTCAAATGAAGGTTTTGATTTTTTTTAATATCGGGCACATAACGATAACAAAATTTCTTTTTGGATGAAGATGGAAGTTACAAATCATGAATGCAAACATGACTTCTCAAGAAAGAAATGGCGTGACAGTACCTTTCTAAATCATTAAATATATCCATGGAAATAGAATCGTATCATTTAGAACTTGGTGAAAGTGATGTGAAGAGTATGTACATTGTGGATAATTTTAGATATGTGAACATAGGTCTCTTCTTATGAAACAAAACCTTATTTGAATAATTAACATTAGAAATTAATACAGTTTAGCGAGCATATTGTATAATCACACTAGAAACCAACAATGGAAGATTGAGAGTCTCAACTAAGAATTCCACCAAGTATAGATAACATTCATACTAGAATCCAACAACAAAAGACCAAATTTCATAAATAAAGTTCATGTGTTATATATCATGCCTTTGAGGGGTCCACAAGTACCATGAGCCTTTTGAAATCCTTCTCCATCTAAATGCATCCATTCCAAGACCATTGGGAGGTGGGTATACAATATGAGCCAAGTATTAATTTCTAATGTTAATTATTGAAAGAAGGTATATAAATTATTCAAGCATCTTAATTCTCATACAAAGTTACATCTTATTCAATTTCTCAATGTATGAGTTCCATATATTTGTAAATTTTTCTTAATATAAAAACATATTTTATTTCATTAAAATTGCTTCCATCTATTCCATGTTACAAAGGATGCTCTTGTTTTAAAATTATAAGTATATAATTCAAAATTAATTAGTAATTTTCAAGATAGAGTACACACTGATATTCTTTAGTTAAAATAAAATATTATTCTTATTTCCATGTGAGAGTTATGTAGAATGGTAGTTTGATGTCTCGAAAGTATTTCTCTCATATATATTAATTTTTTATCATTGTACATTATGAGTCTCAATTATATATCAAGCACATCAAAAATTTATAAAGTGGAAAGAAAAATAATCACACATTTATCATAATTTTGTAAGGTGTTCAAAAAGACTAAAAGTTTCCCTAGAAAGAACTAATTAAGGAATAAAAAAAATGGAAAGTGTCTACCTCATTGTATGTTGACCTTTCCCATATAAAAAGATCATGGAAATGCTAAATGAGTTGATATAAGAATTTTTAAGAATGAAGGCACAAAATTCATAACACTAATCCTAAAAGCAACAAGAAAGGCAATGAATAAAATCTTCCTAGTTATTTTGAAAGAAACTTTAAAAGGTTCTAAATCCCCTTCACACCCCTTTCTAAATGAAGATAAAATAAATAAGTTACCAAATATCTCTTAGAGTTTAAGGTGGTGATTTTAATATGATTTGAGAATAAATAAGATAAATTATATGAAATCAAGTTTTGTTGTAAAGGTGATGAATTTTGGGGGAATAAGATGAAAATAATTTTGAACCTAGTTGACTCATTAAATGGCAATAAGATAGATTTTAAAGGGGATTTATTTAAAATGGCAGCTAGCTGCAATCTTATAATTTATTAATAATAGTGATGTGTGCATCCCTAGACACTCTTTGATAACCACACTATTAATGTTTCTATTTTTACTAGAGGATACTCTAATTGAAAAGCATGTATACCATTAAGGATAAAATTTAGACTTTAAGTTGCAAGAAAATGTCAAATATTTAGAATAAAAATGGTGGGGATGGAATACAAGCTTCAAGAATCTCCTTGTAATAATTAATTGCAATAATAAATGATTAAAACTAAACACGAATGGATATGTATCCAATAATTTTTAGATAAAATGACTAAAATTAGAGCCAAGATATCTTAGTTCAAGTATCATGATAAAGGTATCAAATTCTTATTCAATGTAAACATAGCCAAGTTTGATAGATAAAAAGTTGGCCCCATTAATACTAGGGGAGCATTGTCTAATGAGATTAAGTTGACACTATATTCAATTTTTAGAAGTTAGAACCCTAACATTTATATGAGGCTTGTAAAATAGAACCTTATTAGGAAGAGTAGCAGAGGAGAAATGAACCCATAATAATTATACTTATACAAATAAAAATAATAATAATGATAATGTTTAACCATTTCAAAATGTTAAATTTGTTTCACTAATATGGTGATCAATAGCTAATTTGTACAAGGAGGTGCAATTTATAGGGAAATGAAGACTACATAAGAGGAGAATTTATAACATAGTAGCTTGGTTGTAGTTGTTTCTTTAGCATTAACTATTTTTTCTTTTTTCTTTTGTTGTTGAATATTTTATTTGATCTCTTAAAACTTATCAATGATACTTGATCTTCATAATGATTATTT
>VDFB02025047.1:0-11947 GCA_007258455.2 Sequoia sempervirens
GGGACTATGTGTTTTCCAAAATTGTAAATAATGTGAGCATTTTTTTTTGTTCCAATCAAATGAAGAAAGTGAAATTCTAGTTTTACTATACCAAATAGTTGTTCTAAAATTTTAAGGTGGAATTCATTACATTGTTGAATGCGTCTGAAACAAAACTTTTCATAAAGGAAATAACTAATAAGGGACAATGTTTTTTCCAACACTACAAATAATCTAAGCATTTTTTGTTCCAATCAGATGAAGAAAGTGAAATCTCATTTTTACTATACCAAAGGGTTCTAAAATTTTAAGGTGGACTTCATTACATTGCTAGTGCATACGAAACAAAAAAAATTCATAAGGAAATAATTGATAGTGGACAGTGTGTTTCCCAAAACTGCAAATAATGTGAGCATTTTTTGTTCCAATGAGATGAAGAAAGTGAAATCTCATTTTTACTGTACCAAAGATTTGTTCTGAAATTTAAAAGTGGACTTCATTACATTGTTGGTGGATATGAAACAAAAAAATTTAATAAGGAAATAACTAACAGGGGACAATGTGTTTTCCAACACTACAAATAATGTGAGCATTTTTTTGTTCCAATTAGATTAAGTGAAATGTCATTTTTACTCTATCAAAGAGTTGTTCTAAAATTTTAAGGTGGACTTCATTACATTGTTGGTGCATATGAAACAAAAAAAAATCATAAGGAAATAATTGACAAGGGACGGTGTGTTTTCCAACATTGTGAATAATGTGAGTATTCAAAAAGTTAAATATTTTGTTTTTTGAAAATCCTACAAAGATCTCCCCTTTCTTTGTCCAATCCATATCATTAGCCACCCTTTCCAATAAACCTCCTCTTAACACTTGGTTATTTCCTCTTTCTTGATATCTCAAATACATTAAATGATCCTTTGATCTTTGAATTACATCATTCCTCACAACAAGAGTTTACAAATAGAATCATTTACCCTTCATTATCATCAATATATTTTCTAGTAGGTGTGTACTACCATTTTTCTATTAAAAATAATCCAACTATAACAAGATTATGTTGGTTTAAAGAGAAATCCACATTCCATTAGTAGTATTTAATCAAGCATCTGAGAAACCATATCAAATAGAGCAAGGGAACACTCCATTTTAACTCTAGCTAAGGACTAAGGTTATTTAAAGTAAAATGTATTATCTATTTTCTTTATCTTTATGTTTATTGCCTTATTTCATTTTCTTGTCCTTAGACTAGAAAAATGAATGACTATATTTTATGGTACTGATCTCCAAAAGAAAAGAAAATACCTTTGGTTCCTTGTGAAAATGTATGTAGATCAAAATAATATGGTTGAATAGGTACAAGAATCATTTCCATCCAAAATAAATCTTTTGTATTTAAGATCATTTGGTTAATGGGAAGGGATATATGTGATGATTAGGATGGAAAGATGCATGGATAATGAAAGGACTATGATGGACGAAAGATTCTTAGATTAATAAATTTATATTAGCCTAAAATGAACCTAATGGATTAATGCAATGATAATAGATGTTAGTTTTAGGGTTTAGGTTTTAATGTTTAACTTAATGGATTAATACAACAATTATGATGGATTAATCCAAAGAGAGACATAAAGATGGTGTTGAAAGACCTTATGATGAAGATATTGAAGAAAGAGGAAGTAGTAGTTCATAATGAAATAAAAGAATAGATGAATATTAGATAGATGGAGAACTATATGGTAGATGTAGTGAAACATCCTTCTTATGATCTTATTTTAGATGTGGAATAGAAGGACATGGAGTATTTGAATGTTTCCAAAGAAAATGGAGTATTGGTCGAAGACATAAAGGTTACATATAAAAGTTACAATGCTTATGAAGAGTCAAGAAAATGACAAATCCCAATAAATAAATTAGAGAGAGGCGAGTCATTGATCGTGGAAAGAGTTTATTTGAGTTATTTCTATCAACCAAATAACTTACTTTATTTGAATTTTTGTTTGTATTGCATTCATCTTCACCATGAGCTCCTTATATACCTTCTCTTGCACTATGCAATAAATTTAATTACTTATCATTCCTATCTCACTCTCATATGTATTATCTTGAAGTAATTTTTAAATAATATGCACTAGAACCTTGTACCTAGCCTTTATTTTTTAGGGGAGGTGAGAATTTCATGAAAGAATTGGTTGCATAAATGAGATATGAGAGATGATGCTATAAGTGGAGTTGAAAAAATAAATTCAAAGATTTATGAACTTAAGAATTCCATCCAGAAAAAATCCAATTCAAAATAGATGATTCTATTAGTGGAGAGAGAGAGCGAGGGAATTAGAAAGAGAGGGAGGGAGGGAGGGTAGGTGGAGAGAGGTTGTGAGGGAAGGAGTGAGTGAGATAGGGAAGGAGGGATATAGGGAGAGGTAGGTAGAGAGAGGTAAGGTGAACATACTAGATAGAGGTAGGTAGAGAGAGAGAGATCTATGCAGGGTGGGAAGGTAGAGAGGGGTGGTGTGTGTGTCATTGATCATGAAAAGAGTTTTGTTAAACAATGATGGTATCGATAAAGAACTAGTACTAAGCAGAAGTATCTTTTAGAAATATATACAAGACTAAATATAAGTATCTTTAGAATATACAAATCAATAAATTCATACATTTTTATAAAGAGAATACTTACACTATGATGAAGGACAAAAACATACCTTGGGAGAGAGGGAAGGGGAGATAAGGAATGGTGGGGTGGGAGAGATGGGACACAAAATGGACTTAGTAGGAGGATATGTGTTGATGAGTTGTAGGACATAGGGACCCAAAAGCACTTGCAAAGAAGTAGTAAAGTGAAGATAGAGATAGATAATGTAATTGACTAAAGAGATTATTTCTGCTCTTAAGTTGAGATAGATAAATAATTGTAGGTTGGAAAACATAGTGGAGTTCACAGTGATTGGAGTTCTTCTTGTTCTAGCTCAAGTTTAGAGAGCTTGGGGAGGATTTCCAGGTGGGATACATAAAACTAATCAAATTGATTTGAGGGCAACTAACCAATTGGGTTTGTTAAATTAAGCTTAGAAGAGTTTTACAACAATATGTGGGTTGTGAGTTTCATAACACACAATGTTTTCCATCCGACAATTGTTTTAATGAAATTTTTTCTTATTTAGAGAGTACGAATGTTATAAAAGGAACTTTCAAAATTTACAACTTTTACTTAAAGTAAAAATTGTGTTTCAATTTCTTCATATGATGGAAAAATAAATGCACAAAATAATAGCAGGTTAGAAAAACATAGTGTGTTGTGAGTGATTGCATTCTACTTATTCTAAGCTCAAGGTTGGAGAGCTTGGGGAGGAGTTTTAGGTGGGGGATACATAAAACTAATAAAATTGACCTAAGGTGTGACTAACCAATTGGGTTGTGCAGTGTAAGAGGGTTTTACAATATTATGGCCAGGTTTGCAGGTTTCATAACACCCAATATTTTCCAACATGCAATTATAGTAAAAAGAAAACCTTTTCAATTAAATTACAAATGTAATGGCAGAAACCTTAAAATTAACCTCCTTTTATTTCGATGATAAAATATTCTTCTTATCTTTTACTTCCTTTTGTAAGTGGTTAATTTTAGTCTTCCATTTTTTTGGTACAATTTTAACACTTCCAACTATTACAAATATAATCACATGTTGGAAAACATAATGGGTTGTGAGTGATATGATTGTACTTGTTATAAGCTCAAGGGTGGAGAGCTTGGGGAGGAGTTGCAGTTGGGGGATACATAAAACTAATCAAATTAACCTTAGGGGTGAGTAACCAATTGGGTTGTTACATGTAGAGGGTTTTACAATAGTATGTGGGTTGTAGGTTTCATAACACCCTATGTTTTCCAACATGTAATTATTGTAATGAAAACCTTTTCTTATTTAGATAGTACGAATGTAATGAAAGGAACCTTCAAAATTTACTACAATTGTTAGAGTAAAAATTACATTAATATTTTCTAATATAATGGAAAAATAATTGCACAAAATAGTCTCATTGTGGAAACATGAAAGGTGGGTTTGTAGTGATATAATTGTGCTTTACAAGAAGCTCAAAGGGAATCTCAGGCAAAAGAAGAGTTCTGAGTGGGATACATAAAAGAAATAATCAAATTGACCTAGGAATTTGGAAGGCCAACCAATTGGGTTGTTATGTGCATCTAGAGTTTACAACAATATGTGGGTTGCATGTTTCATAAAACCCAGTGTTTTCCAACATGCAATTGTTTTAATGAAACCTTTTCTTATTTAGAGAGTAAAAATGTAATGAAAGACACTTTCAAAATTTACCACAACTATTTCTTAGAGTAGAAAATGTGTTTTAGAGAAATAATCTCTTCATTCAATGCATTATCTATCTCATTCCTTTGGTTTTGCCTCTTATAAATTGTTTTTTAAGTAGATTCCTTTTTCACTTATACATTCTTGTACCCGTCTCCTAGCTCTATATTACCATTTCCATTGCACATCTTGCACACACCTTCCTCAACTTCTCAAGAGTGGGAAGAATCTCTTTAGTCAATATAAATTATCTATCTCATTCACTTTGATCTACTTCTTTTCAAGTGTTCTTAGAGTATATTCCTTTTCATTTCATACATTCTAGTACCTCTTACCTCCAGTTCTGCATTTGCATTTTCCATTGCACATAGCACATGCTCCTTCCTCCTTCTCCAAAGGCGGGAAGAGAATGTAATCAATACATTATCTATCTCATTCCACTTTGGTCTGCTTCTTTTCAAGTTTTTTGGGGCCCTATGTCCCACAATCCTGTCCATCCCTCCTAGTAAGTCTATTTTGAGCCCTTCTATCCCTCCCACCCTACCACTCCCTCCCTCCCTCCTTCACTCTCTCTTTATCCCTCCCTCTCTCCCTAACTTTCTCTATTCTTGCCTCTCCTAAATGTGATGATGAGGTTGATTAATGGAATAAAAGGGAAATTTTCAATTGTTTGATGTTTTCTAGAGATAAGGTGAATGTGCCTCAACATAGTAGGTTGAAAAAGTACTCAATTAACATATTTTCTAGATATTTGAATTGGAGACATAGATTTACATAGTTTAAAAACACATGGGTTGGGTATGTTGTGAATTACATGTTAATAAACATGGTGTGTTTTGAAACACAACATGCTTTGTAACCTCTTATTTCTCATAATAAATTCATAACTATACATATCTAGGTCTCTATTTCAAATAATGACATCATTTCAAGATAGTGTTTTTGGGTATAAAAAAATGCAAGATTCAAAACACATTGTGATTTATAACCTGCAGTTCACATGGTACCCAAAACTCATTGTGTTTTGTAACCCCTATTGTGGAAAAGTATTTCCAATTTACAAAATAACATAAACAATGGTGTTTTTGTTATTTGAATAAGGTGGAACTCCATCAAGCTTCCCCATAACCCTTAGGAGGGTGTAGCTTTGAGCTGAATCACTGAGTTCTTGGACTACCATTTTCCCAAACTCTTGAAATAAATTATAGTTTTTTTTTATTAAGAATAAACAAACTCATAAGGAATAAATAATATTATAAAAAAAATGCTAGCTATGTATCTAAAAAATTATATTTATCATAAATCTATGATCACACATTGTTGTGATTAATCATTTTCTTCAAACATGATTTATTTAATTATTTAGAATGTTTTTAAATACATCTATATAGTAACACATTTATTCAAAACTATAAATGTTAATATTTTAAGTTTTAGCACTAAAATCTTACTAGTAGATAAAAAATAATTTCACCTATCAAATCTTCCATTCTATTATTTTAAGATAATTCTAGGTTATAAAAATTTCTTATTGAAAGGAAAATGAGAACATTTTTTTGAAAGATCCAAAGTATAGATTACTTAATTTAACAATAATTAGAGCTACCCTAAGATCTATGAGCTTAAATATTAAATTGGGCATAGAGAAGCATGCTTTTTGAAATTATAACTATGGATTAGGATTATTTAGATCTAGGTACATAACTTGATTATATTCAACTACAAAATATAAGGTGCCAATAATCCAAAACATGGTTTTGTATTAGATGTAGTCTTATTATACTTTGACAGAAAGTGAACCAAATTCTATTTGAATCTTGGGTGAAATTATAATGTGAACAATTAAGTAATGTAAAATAGACCTTTGTTTGCATAGTCAATTTGTACTATGTGGTCAACTCATTTAGTTATGTGATCCAAAAATTGGGTTGTCTTTCCTTCTAATATTTTAATCTATAATTATGAACTCAAGGTGTTTAAATCACCTTTAAGGAGATTGTTAAGTCAGGTTCATGTTATCCTCAATTAAACCATTGATAATTTGATTAAAAATGACTTGTGAACAAAGATTCAAGATTGAAAGAAACCATGTAATAATCATAAATGCCACTAATTAATTAGATGTTGATGTGGTAGTGAATTCTCAAATATGCACCTTGAATGATGGTGAAAGTAATAAGTGAGAGCTAGACTAATCTTCCTTTTTTATAGATGTGTAAAAATGAATTAGCATTCTACTTTATACAAAACCATATAAAATAATCTAAAATATTCAATACTTCAAGTTGGTAGGGAAAAATAACAAACCTCTTTGAATTTGAATAACACATGGGTCAATTCACACTACATAATGAAACTAGGTGGGAGATTAGGTGAAAGGAGGATTGAAATTAGTTCATAAGGATTTATTGATAAAGAATCAAGCTAGATTTGTCGATAAAGACCCTTTTAGTTTACAATCCAAATATTCTACTGTTGGATCAATTCTTGCAACAAGTTTAGGAAAATACCATAACTTTTATTGGGTGATTTCATGTAGATTGCATGGATTATTATTTTCTTAAAATTTTGGATTGTAAAGAGTGATGAATAATCATATAGACAAAATTAGATTGCATGGATAGGGAATTAGAGTGCAACAAGGTACAGTGAAGATGGATAGGGATTAGGCCATGAACTAAAGACGAGAATATATGTCCTTTACAAATATATTGCTTGTTAGAGTTTGGAAGTAGATTTCTATCAACTAAATAAATATTTACAAGTATAAAAAGAGAAAAAATCACACAAAAATAATGGACAACAAAAGAACAATACCAATATTTAATGTGGTTCACCCAAAACCGGGATACATCTGCTAACAGAGGTTCCAATATATATTAAACTTTTAGGAAATAACCTTTACAAAGCTTACATCAACTACTGCAACTTGCATCAACGTTTTTCTCCACATTTTACCACTATTGTTTTTACACAGCCTTTGTTGCATGTACCTGAGACACTTCCTACATTTTTCCATCCACTAAACTATGAAATTATACTAACGTTTTCATGCCCAACTGCTCTCAAAACTCATAATCGAGTGTTTGTATACCCTCCCACGCATATCCCATTAATTAGAAACAAAGTGTGGCCATTGGTTTTTACTCATGTACCCAATAACACTCTTCTTTTGGGTGGTTATATTTACTATTTTCAACCATTTTATAATTTTATATTAAATATTGTAATTATTCATTTACAACATTTAATATTTTTTTGTAACCATCCTTTTAAATACAAGTGCAACATAAATATTTATTAAGTGCAAAAAAATATTTTAAATAAATAATATGAAGATTTTTGCATCTGAGATTGATTGGTCTCCATAACACAATAATCTCCTACTTGGAGACTAATTAGACTCCACTCCATACCATCTCCCACATGGAGATTGATCATAACACCACTACCCCTACAACTCACACTGGAAAGAAGCACGTTGGACCTTCTTGTTCTATTTTATTTAAATTTAATGTTGAAGGCCAATTGAAGCTGAAGAGGAGCTTAGCTTCTCCCTTGTCACCGCCTTTGTAAACATATCCATTGGATTTTCATCAGTATGAATATTTTCTAGCCTTACTTGTCCATTCTCCAACACTGACCAAATAAAATGATATCCCAGCTGCATGTGTTTGGTTTTTGAGTGCAAGGAAAAGTTCTTCACAAGATATATAGTACTTTGGCTGTCCATAAACAAGAAAATTTCAGCCTGTTGTTTTCCCAATTCTTCCATGAAAATTTTTGCCATATCATCTATTTTTCTTGTCTCTATTGCAACAACATACTCTACCACCTCTATGGTAAAAAAACCACCTTTTTACAACCAATAAATCTAACTCATTGTTATCCCACTAACTATAAATACATAAATTGTGGTACTCCACTTGGTATCTATATCCCCTGCCAAATCTGAGTCAATATAGCCCCTTAAATCAGTATTAGAGCCCCCAAAACACAAAACATTTATTGGATGTACCTCTCAAATACCCGAGAATCCATTTTACCAAATTTCAATGGTCAATTCTAGGATTACTCATATACCTACTAACAACTCCTACAAAATGTGCAATATCCTAGTCTTTGCATACCATGACATAAATTAAACTGCCTACAGTTGAAGCATATGGTACCTTGGACATTTTTTCTTCCTCCTCTTGTGTCTTTGGACACATATCCTTAGTCAATTTAAAATGACTAGGAAAAGGTGTGCTGACAACTTTTGCATCCTCCATATGAAATCTTGCAACACCTTTTCAACATAATTATCCGAGATAAAAACAATTATCTATTTTTTCTATCTCTTCATTTTTCATACCAAGGATTTTTTTTTCCCACAAATCTCTTCATGGAAAATTAATTTTATAACTGTTGTTTTAACTCCTTTATGTGATCCATGTTAGACCTCACTACAAGCATATCATCAACATATAAACATAAAATAATGTAGCTATCATCATCTAACCTCTTAAATTAAACACAATGGCCTAAATTACACTGGTTGTAGCCATGCTCAACCATAAACTATCAAATTTAATAAACCATTTCCGAGGTGCTTGCTTCAAGCCATATAAACTTTTCTTCAATCTACACACCAATTTCTCCTTACCTTTGACCTCAAATCCTTGTATTTTTCCATATATATTTCCTCTTCCAAATCACCATGGAGAAAAGTTTGTTTTAACATCAAGTTGTTCTAAATATAAATCTTCAACAACCACAATACTTAAAACTAGTACAAATAGAAATCATTTTAACAATTGGAGAAAAAATTTCATCAAAATCAATGCCTTTTTCTATGCAAATCCTTTTACAACTAACCTAGCTTTAAATATTTTTTTACCTCCATATTCCTCTTTCACCTATAAACCCATTTGTTTGGTAAAGCCTTTTTACCTTCAGGAAACTTGCATAATTCTCAAGTCTGATTTTTTAGCAAGGAGTTCCATTTCTTCTTCCATTCCATGCTCCCACTAACCTTGGCATCTACTTGCATAGCTTCATCATAACATTATGGTTCACCAAAATTAGTCAATAGAATATAATACAAGAGGGAGATTTTTTTTTTCAGAGGTCTACTTATCCTTGAAGATTGTCTATTATTCATTGGAGTTTGTGGTGTTTTTTTTTTTTTTGTAGAGCATGAGGAATCACTTGAACATCGCTATCCAGAGTGTCATCCAACACTACATAATCATTTTCTTTATTATCACGTCGTTGCAACTAATCTTTGTACAACACTTTTTCATTGAATATGACATCCCTACTTCTTATAATTTTTTTATTTTCAAAATCCCAAAGCCTATAGCCAAATTCATAAATTCCATATCCAAAAAACATACATTTATATGACTTAGCATCAATCTTGGTTCTATTTTTAGAATCTACATGTGTAGATCTTGAGAAAAGAATAACTCACCTTCTTACCTATCCATGCTTCCTTTGGAATACTAGACCCAAAGGATTAGAGGGACCTCTATTAATCAAATAAACAACAGTGTTTACGGCCTCTTACCACATGTTTAAAGGAAGCACACAATCTCATACTCCTTGCACACTCCATTATTGTCCTATTCATGTGCTCAACCACTCCAATTTCTTGTGGAGTCCTTGGAACCGTTTTCTACCTATGAATTCCATTAGAGGAACAATAATATTTAAATGCTTTGCTGCAATACTCACCATCATTATTAGATCAAATACATTTTAATCTTTTTCCCATCTCATTCTCAACCAAGCTTCTCCAATTTTTAAATTTTTCAAAAAAATAGACTTCTGCCTAAAGAAATAAATCCAAACCTTCCTAGTTGAGTCATCTATGAAAGTAAACATAATATTGAGAGCCACCGAGAGAAGATACCTAAGCTCATCCCCATACATCCATATGCATAAGCTCCAATTTCTTATCTTTCTTTTTCTTCCCATCATTTAGAAAAATCTCTCTTTTGTTTTCCATACACATAGATTTCATAGAAATCTATATTAACACATTTTAGACTTGGTAAAAATTTATTTGAATGAAGCATTTTCATACCTTTTTCACTCATGTGCCCAAATCTATTATGCCACAGTGTTGTTTCACCCACAACAACTATCTAATTTTGAGCCTACTAAACCTACAAAAACTATTCCAAAAATTGTCACAGAACCTGTAGCAATTGTTGTTGAACCCACAACAATTGTCGTTGAACCTATAGCAACTGTTGTAGCTATTTTTTCTAGCAACTTCCCTATTTCATTTTTATTTGCAATAGTTAAAGTAGAAGGAATGATATGAATTGTACAAAGATATAAGGTGCTTACTTTCACACCTTTTTCTACCACTAAGCCACCTTTTGTAACATTCCAATTTTTATCACTAAATGTAACAACACAACCTTTATCATTTAGTTTCCCTGTGAAAATTAATTTTTTGCTTAACCTTGGAACATGCCTTACCTCTTGTAGTAGCCAAAGATTCCCATTCTACAACTTAATCATGATTCTCCCCTTTCCAACAATTTGACAAGGTTCTTTATCTCCCAAATAAACCAACCCAAATTCCCCTTGGACATAATCAAGAAAATAACTTCTATGGGGCATAGCTTGAAATGAAACCCTTGAATCTAAAACCCAAGAATCATCAGCATTATCAAGGGAAATGATCGACGCATCATCATCAAATTTATTACTTGCTACATTTGCCTCTTTATTGCCTTCCTTTTTGTCTCTTTCTTTATTCTTTTGAGACCAACAATCTTTCTTTAAATGACCCGGCTTACCATAGTACCATCAATCCTTCTTCTCTCTAGATTGGGACCTCTTGTCCTTTGATTTTCCTCATGACTTCCCACGACCTCTAGAATTATTTCCTCTCTCCTTGTTTTTTCCCTACTTTCTGCATTCAAAACACTAACTAATGTGGATGTGCCACTTGATCTTTTCCTACGAATTTCCTGTTACACCCCATAGTATGCTTAGTTACTTTTACCTAGCTAGATGAAATACTTGCATATGTGTGTGTATGTTTGTAACTTTGAAGGAAATAAATGTGAATACACATTGTTTATGTGAATCAATGGAAAAGGGATGAATAAATGGTTGATGTTATATATGTGATTTAATTTAATTTGTTGCAAATGATTATTTTGCGATCAATTGACTACCTTTGCAAAATGAAAAGTTGGTTGCAGATGCAGGTTCACACCTCTAGAAGGAGGGTAAGTATCACTTAGGAGAAGGATTTTGGTTTGGAAACCCTTAGGATAGTCTAAAATAAGCTTCCACACACTCACTGGTAGAATATCCTTAAGTCATTAGGTTTCAGGTGAAGGTATGATATCTTGAATTCGTTATTAGGAAGGTTTTGGTTGAATGTCATGTCATGCTTGAAGTATGTGTTTGAAACCCTTTTGTATTTTGAAGTACTTCTTTTAAATGAGTGATCGATGCGATATATATACATGTGGTGTATATATATATATATATGCATGTCCACAATGAACTCATGCACAAAAGCATATAAATATAGACATATCTATGCATGCCTATAGGCGAGTTACCCATATGCATGGGAACATTAAATGGATAAGCCAACATGTATATATATATATATATATATGTATA
>VDFB02025048.1:0-38145 GCA_007258455.2 Sequoia sempervirens
CTCTATCTATCCATAACCAATCTATCTATCTTTGCAAACCCTCTATATCTCTTGTGGTCCCTGCCCTAATCTCTATAGGCCCCTTCCTTGTCCCTTTTCCAATATCCTATGGTATCACCTCCTCATCCACCAAATGGTCTCTCTCCCATCTCATCATATCCCCCTCCTCATGCTCTCTGGCCATCTCTACTCGCAACCTCTCTACCTCTACCTACAGGTCAACCACCTCATCTCATGCCTCATCCCTCTCACTCTGTAGCCTCCTCTCCACCTCTATCATGATCATGGCTAGATCTAAATAGTCCCTCTCACTTTGAGAAAATAATACTTGTAGCTCACTCGTCTCTACCTCTAATCTACTCTGCTCAACCTTTGACTGTTGTAACCACTGCTCGCTGAGTTGCAGCCTCTCTAGGGCCTTTCGTAGTACCTCTGTTGGATCCTCTCCTCTAGGTGGCATCATTAATAGTGGCAAGATGTCATGTACCTCCATATCAATTTCCATCTCCTATGGCTCATACCCCTCACTCTTTGTCAATTCCTTCATCTCACCCACATCAATCACCATGGGGGCTCCCCTACTCCTCCCCCCCATAATCCTCTCCTACTCTCCACTGGCCTCACCCTCCTCCTAGCTCTGTTGTAGCTACCCTCCTATGGCAGCATGTGCCTCCTATCTCTCCTACTACCATCCTAGTATGGCTGAGCCTATTGTCTCCTCTCCCTCTAGGCCTCCTATCCCCTATCCTGCTACGCTATAGCCCTGGCCTTCTCATTTCCCTCCTTTGCTCCATCTCCTCCTCCAGCCTACCCTCACTGGCTCCTTGGCTGCTTTTTCCACCTCCTATCCTCCTCTTTGTCATCCTCCTCTCCCTTATTCTCCTCTTCATTGTCCTAATGGATCTTGTCCCTCTCTCTCAGCCCTTAGTCATCTCTCATCCTCTGACTCAAACCCTAGTGCCTCCTCAATAGGCACCACTGGTGTAATCTATGGAGACAGATATCACTGAAACCATTGATCATATTGATCTTTCATCCTTGCATCTCTCAACCCCTCCCTCCTTCCTGGGTATGACACCAATCACAATGTATACAAATCCTCCCTCACTACTGCCAGATCGAACTCATCCCCCCATGGCTGCTCTCGTGTTAATTGTCGGAATGTCACTTGCCCTACAAGAATATCCTGCCTCACTTCAAACTGTCTCATCACCCGGTCTAGCCTATGCAACTCCACTATGAGTAGATCCTTCCATGTGTCTCTCCTCCTCCTCCCTCTAGTCTTTGAATCACCACAACATATATAGATTCCATACTATCATCTTAGCCTACACCTCATCAAATTATCTCCTCCAAACATCCACCTCTCCAACCTCTCCATACTGCAATATCACTCTTGCCTTTGTCCCCCATCCCTAGGCCATTACTACTTTGTCATCCTGCTCTCCTGCTCTTAATACGACTGGCCTAGTAACCCTAATATGCTCCCAGGCCCACACCTATAGCAGTGTGATGTGTATCACACTCAATGCCTTTTGATAGCATATCACGTGCATATCCTTGTGCAATTGCGCTAACATATAGGTCCCCCATGCAAAATGACCCTCTCGACTCTCAATGATGTGACATATCACCTCAACAAACCTAAGGAGTAGGAATTTACCACTCTAGTTTAGCAGTAATACCCCACTAATCAAGCCCGCTAGGTATAGCGACAATGTTGGTACCCTGCAAGACAAACATCTACCCACATCTAGCTATTGCCGTTGAATCAGTAGCTCATCATCACCAAACACAATTTTTACAAAATCATCCAATGCCTCATCCTCTACCTAACACTCACTAACTGGGAGCCCTACTATGGGGAGCCTCATAATCCTCCATATGTCCTCTAGCATCACCATCATCTCCCTTGTTGGTAGATGAAATGTTGATGTGGCTAAGTCCCAATGCTTTATCAACACTGTCAACATGGCCCTGTGGGCCTTAATTGTAGGATATGATAGCATGTGCAACAATCTTGCCTCCATTAGCGCTTGATGATCTGCACCTATTATGGCCACTATACATATCCTTAGTACCTCGCACCACCTCTCCTGCATTCGCAATCAACCAAAATCCTGCATCCATGACATGCCAACTTTGTCAATATTTCTCTCCCATCTTCTCTTTCTCTCCCATTTTCTCTTCCTTTCACCTGTTTCGGGTCCCATTCCTTATCCTTTGTTTTTTCCTCTCTTTTCCCTCTTTTTCCCTTGTCTATCCTACTTCGGTTGTAGATGGACCACCCTAGCCATAGGCAGACCTACCCCTAGGAACGAGCGGACCTGCCCACGCCTGCGGGCGGACCCACCCAGGGATGGGTGGACCTGCTTGAGCCCCTCGAGCGAGCTTGTGGATGGACCCACCCCCATGCATGGGAGGACACATCCCTCTATAGGACCTGGCTCAGAACCTGCCCCTTCGTATGCGACCTTTCCCTCTTCTAGGGCATGCCCATCTGCCCTACCATCCTAACTCCTTTTTCCCTCCATTTCCAAAATAAAATAAAATCCATTTTTTCCTCCCTGCCCCCAACAAAATCCATATTTTCGAATTTTCTAAAACTCAAACAAAATGGAAAAAATACAAAGTTTGGTTTGGGGCTAACCTAGAATGGAACAACACACTCATTGAAGAACCGCCGCACCTCATTCGCCCGGTGGATAATGTCGATGTTGTATTCTGACATCTTGTCCTCTACTACTCTCCTTCTCTCCTCTTCTCCTCCTTCCTCAACTAACTACTATTCAAATGAGGAGAGGTAACTCCTACAATTACCTTATATACACTTTTTCCCCCCTTTTTCACCCTTTTAAATGAAGGGAAATTTTTCCCTTTATTTAACAATTGTTTCTCCTCCAACTAATTCCCCCATCCTCTATCTTCCTAAGGCTTCCATTTGCACATTGAGCCTCTGTTTGACTCTGTTCAAAAGCCAATATTCTCATTTTTTCGTGCTCTTTCCAATGAAATATTCCACTTTATACTTTCAAGAAGTTGCTTGAGACCCCTTTTCATTCCTCGTCTGCCTTCTCGAGGGGGCATACCCTATCATTCTCTTCCATTCCTCCATCATGAGTCTTCTCTCATGAGACTACGAAATTTACTTCCATTTTTTTCCATTTCGAGTAGCTCATCTAGTCTCCCCTATGTTGGGGCATGTCTTTTCTGCTCACTTTCTTTATAGAGTCATCTACATTTTATTTTATTTGAAACCCTATTATCCTAATAGTATTTCAAAGAGGAGAAAAATGTAGACATCCAAATTTTACCACTTCCATATGGTCAAATTCATCTCATTATTCATCCCTTTACTTGTCTACTTTGTCGGTATTAATTAAATCATTCATTTAATTAATATTCCATCATTTGCATAAGGTTTCTAAAGTATTTAATTGAATAATTAAATACTTTTACCTTTTTTCCTCTCTAAATTAAATAAATATAGCACTTTATTTAATTTAGTCATGTAACCTTTTTGAATTTAAGCCATTTTTTAATTCTTCTTTTTCTCTCATTGTCACATCCTCCAACTTTTGAAAGTTGGTCTCTAATTCCTCTTAGCCATCTATCCCTTTTCTAATCATAATTAATTTAATTAATTTATGGTTATGATGTGTCACATCCTCCAACATTTGCCACTTGCTTCTAATATTTAGTTAATTTTCTTAATCATGTGTTTGTACAACCTTAATCAAGTCATTAGCCACATTTAGCATGCCTTTTTAGTCAACCTTTTCATTTTTTTTCTTGGTATTGACCCTCTTTCCCATGTGAATTTTAAATTCACATTTATTCCTCCTAGAATTTTCTTTTCCCATGCATCTTCTAGAATCTTTTTGACTTGTCACATCAAGTCACATGTGGAAAAAGGCTTCCCTTTTTAGAACTATCTTTTCCATAAGATTCTTGCAAGTATGTGATTTTTTAATTCACATTTATTTCTCCAACTACTTTCCCTTTTCCCATGGAGATTTTTGAGGAATTCTAAAATTCCTCAAAAGTCACTTTTATTTCCACTTGGAAACAAGAATTTCCTTTTTGAGGAAATCTTTTTATCCCCCAAAGTATTTCCAAAGTACTTTTCCTTCTTCGACCTCATTTACACATCACCATTCCTAAGCCATCTCACATTCCACATGTCAAGATGTGAGGGCTTGTAATTCCTCAACTCACCATATCCCTTCATCTTGACCTTTTTGGATGAATCTCAACCATTGAATTCTCTAGAGAATTCAAATTCCTCTATAAATACCCCCTCCTTTCTCTCATTTGGGGGATTGATCATTCTGCTAACCAAACTCTTGCAAAATTTTCACTTGAGTCATACTTAGCTAAAAAAAATTATTCCTTGCATCTATTATACCATTTTCATTCATTTTTCATCCATCTTGCATCTCATACCAACATTTTTTATCATCCAAGGAGCATACACAAAATCAACCATCAAGGGCCAACCAAAGAATCGATTCACGACAAGGTAAATCAACTCTTTTTTGTTATCTTTACTTTTTTTTTGAATCTAACTATGATTTGTAAAATCCTTTTTATGAATCACTTAACAATTGTAAGATTCACCAAGATAATAATTTAATTTAAGATTGAAACTGATGATGCTTGTGAATTGAGTAAATAAACACATGAAATGCAGGAAAGTAAAGAAGCTGACGAAATCATGCACCAAGAAAAGAGAGAAAAGATTTGATAATGGAGTTTGCCAGATTTTGGCTACGTCTCCGGATTTGCAAATATGCATGATCGATGCCATTATTATGATGCAACTACTTTTACATCACCATGGTCTTTCACTAAGTTACAATCTACTTCCAAGGAAGATTGTTGCACTTTTGGCTCTTCCCACTTCCACACTGCAATGACAGGATCTATCTAGCAACATGTTCATGCCTAACTCCTTTGTCCCCTTCACAATGCTATCAAGCAATAAAAATACAACTCACTCTCATAACAAGAGTACAATACATGAAGCATCAGGCCTTTGCAAACAAATTTTAAAGGTCATGAAAATTCTCTCAAAGAAAACAATGAGTTTTTATCTCTTCTTATTCTTCTAAGAGACTAAGTTCATAATTCTCTCAAAAGAATCACTAAGTTTTTATCTCTCCATACAAGAGACCACTTAGCTCACAAAACTCTCCTGAACTTCTAAATGAATAACTCACACTTGAATGAATAATCAATGACCTACACCCCCTTTTATACATAAGTTTGGCTAATATGGCCAAAACCACCATAATAAATAAAATAACAAATTACCAACAAATACCCTTCATTCTACAAAAAATAATAGCCCTTTTAAAACCCATTTTTAATTTGTTTATATTGCCCTTGTCATTTCTCCATTTACGGGCTATATTGTTTTGGGTATTTGTTTTTATTCTTTTATTTAATAACCATTTGGGCTTATTCATTTATTAAAGGGGTTAATCTTTGTTTTTTTTTTAAATTTTTACAAGATTTTGTTTTAATCCCAGAAAATCTGATCTCATCAAATCCTCTTGGGATCCCACAAAATTCAATCCCACCAAATGGATTTTTTGTGAGATAAAATAAACCTCCACAATTTATTTTCAAAAATAAAGCATGGTACGTGAGATTTTTTCCACATCACCTAAAATTCCACGTCACCATCTAGTCAATTGTTATGTCACATGTTGACATCATTATTTTGACTAAAAATTTTACTAAACATAACTCGCACATATGAACTTCGTTTTACACAAAATAAGTTGTGTCAGATTCATCTTCGCAAGCTCCATGCATTGATGCTGGTTCTGGGAGATTTTGAGCTGGTTAAATTTTGAGGTCTTTGAGATTGACCTAGATCATTCCTCCCCACTAAGGAACTTTTGGACCTCCAAAAGGTTATTAATCAGACACAACGTGAGAAAAACACCTTCCCACTTGTCTAGTATTTGTCCACCCTGATTGTGCACCTGCTTCATAAAAAATTTGTACCACAATTATGATAATCACAAACATATTGCTACCCATTTGCATTTTCTCACATCCTTCTGCATTCATTACCCCAACTACTATCCATGTACAAAACATTAGCAACATTAACAAATACAAGTATATTAATGACAATGAGCTAACAATACTCTTAATCCTCTTGATATATTTCCACAACAAATGTTCATGTTGCAGCACTGATGATCCCTGAAACACATGATAGTTAGGCTTACAAGAAACTAGTTCATTTTCATGGTTCAAATCACCTTCTTTTTCCACCTTTGTAGACATAAGCGAAGAATTTTTTCTCACATACATGAGCCTCTTCATTTTGCCTATGTTCACCAATAGGGAATCAATTGCAATCTTCTTGTCCTTCTTGAGATGAAGCTCTGGATGAAGCTTCCAATAGTTAGCTTTGTGATATCCACCTTTGCTACAATAAGTGAAGGTGTTTTCAACATCCAACCTTTCTTGCTCTTCTCTTTCTTCCAGTTTGGAGATGGGTCTTCATGTTGTGTCCCTTTCCTAGTTGAATCTACCTTCCTGTACAAAGCCATTCTTTTCCAATACTTGGAAACACTATGGTTATTCAACCCACAAAATGTGCAGATTCTTCTATACCATAAAATTTTTACATTTCCAATCTTATTATAGTCAAAAGAAACATTAGAATAACCAAGCTTGTTATACCTTTGATGGTCACCCTTGGTGCATGCATGTCGAGAATAATCTATCTCTGTTCTTCTCTTGGACATCTTGTATGTGTCACCACTGCCTGAAGGTGATGTGTCATTTCCTCTCTCAGATTGTTCTTGAGATGGTTCTTCTTTTGGAGAATTCCTTGCATCCACTGCCTTGAAGCATTCTCTTTTACCATACCCCAATCCTACATAGCAAGGTCTAGCTTCCACCTTCACAAGTTCAACCATTCCTTTTCCATGACTTCCAAGGCCCTTTCCTTCATAGCCCATCTTAGTCAACAACCTCAATCCAACACCTGGATATTGTTTCTCAGAATCACCAAGAGAACAAGGAAGAGAATGAGAAGAATGAGGAACCTTCACTGAGTCTTCATCTTTATCTTTCTTTAACCAACCTTTTTTTCCAAACTTCCATTCCTCATACATTACATCAACCTTGGCTTTCATCGCCATGAAGGCCTTATAGAATTCTGCATCAAAGACAAAAGAAGGAAGCTAGTTCTCCTTATGTGATGACATCTCAACTCACTACTTGAATTTTCTCCAAGAATTCCACAACATGCAACTTGTTAGACTAGCTCTGATACCAAACTTGATCTATAAACTCCTTACTATGAATCACTTAACAATTGTTAGATTCACCAAGATACATATTTAATTTAAGATCAAAACTAGCGATGCTTGTGAATTGAGCAAATAAACACATGAAATGGAGGAAAGTAAAGAAGCTGACAAAATCATGCACCAAGAAAAGAGAGAAAATATTTGATAACGAAATTCACTAGATTTTGGCTACGTCTCTAGATCTGCAAATATGCATGATCAATGCCATTGTTATGATGTAACTGCTTTTACATCACCATGGTCTTTCATTGAGTTACAATCTGCTTCCAAGGAAGATTGTTGTACTTTCAGCTCTTCCCACTTCCACACTGCAGTGATAGGATCTATATGGAAACATGTTCATGCCTAACTCCTTCGTCACCTTCAAAATGCTATCAAGCAACAAAACTACAACTCACTCTCACAACAAGAGTACAATACATGAGGTATCAAGCCTTTACAAATGAATTTAAAGGTCATGAAAATTATCTCAAAGAAAATAATGAGTTTTTATCTCTTCTTATTCTTCTAAGAGATTACTCATAATTCTCTCAAAAGACTCACTAAGTTTTTATCTCTCTATAAAAGAGACCACTTAGCTCACAAAACTCTTCTGAACTTTTGAATGAATAACTCACACTTGAATGAAAAATCCATCACCTACACCCCCTTTTATACATAAGTTTGGCTAATATGGCCAAATCCACCATAATAAATTACCAAAAAATACCCTTCGTTTTACAAGAAATAATAACCCTTTTAAAACCCATTTTTAATTTGTTTATATTGCCCTTGTCATTTCTCTATTTATGGGCTATATTGTTTTGTGTATTTGTTTTTATTCTTTTATTTAATAACCATTTGGGCTTATTCATTTATTAAAGGGGCTAATCTTTTTTTTTTTATGAGATTTTGTTTTAATCCCACCAAATCCTCTTGGGATCCCACAAAATCCAATCCCACTAAATGGATTTTTTGTGAGATAAAATAAGCCTCCACACTTTATTTTAAAAAATAAAGCATGGTACATGAGATTGTTTCCACATCACCTACAATTCCACATCACCATCTAGTCAATTCCCATGTCACATGCTGACATCATCATTTTACTAAAACTTTGACTAAACATAACTCACACATATAATCTCCATTTTACGTGAAACAAGATGCGTCAGGTTCATCTTCACGAGCTCTATGCATTGATGTTGGTTCTAGGAGATTTTGAGCTGGTTGAATTTTGAGGTCTTTGAGATCCACCTAGATCAAACTAGGCTAATCTTGATGTGTTCAGTGTTTTTATTTTTTCATGCACTCCTTTGTTGCTACTCATTTCTGGAGTAGTTTTTTCGCGTGGTCACAATAGTCACACATGATAAAGGCCCCCTATCACATCAAAGGGATTTTAGTACTGAAAGGTACAAGTCCATAAATTTTAGTAATGTCTATGGTTACCCAAATATTATACCACCCAAGATCAGGGACAAGATACCAAAATTCAATGGTGAAAAGTCAGAATTACCAAGTAAACATGTCCAGGAATTTGTTGATGTAATGGGTGATTATGAGATAGATTGTGAAGATATGGTTATAAACTATTTGTTCAATCCCTAAAAGGAGATGCAAGAGATTGGTTCTCATTTTTTCCAATGTCTTGTATATTGCTGGAGGGAACTTAAGACATGTTTTATGGGACAGTTTGGTGAGAGGATAAACCCAAGTGTTACAAGGAAGAATTTCATGGAAATCTCTAAGGGTAAGGAAGAGTTGATCCCTACTTTTAACACTAGATTTGTAAAACTAATAAGGGAAATCCTTGAACCCATAAGGCGAAAAGATGCAAAATTTTTGGTTGTGTATTTAGGGGCATTTGGTAGTAATATGGGTTTCTTGTTGAGAGATAAAGAGCCTGTTACTTTACAAAAAGCTTACCAAAATGCCATGGACATTGAGAATAATTTAAAGTATTCAATCATGAAGGGACCTATGATTGCTAGTATGGATGGCCCTAATAGAATCCAAGCTATTGAACCAAGAAAATCAAGAGATAAAAATGTATGTAAGGAAAATGGGCTCCTAGATGTTGTATCTGCATTATCTCCCCGAGATGTAGAACAACAGCAAGCCCCAACCTCATATCAACTAAGATCAAGGAGGGCTAATTTAATTTCCTCTATTAGAAAATTGTATGAGATAAAGAGCCATGCAAATGAGTAAGCATACGACTTGTTTTCAAGATTCCTAGATGTTATGATGGAAATATCCAATATTTTTAGGCCTAGTAATTTAATGTGCATTGATTTGTTTTGTGAATCTTACAAACCAGGAACAAGCCAATGGCCCGAGAATTAGAAGCCGCATAGTCTTGATCAGGTAGTGGACTGGATAAGCATTGTGGAAGACACTAAACATAGTCACATGCCACTTGCTATTTCCTAGAATGGGGACCATGATTTCCTCCCTGAGGAAAATATAAGGATAGAACTGAAAAAATTAGGAAGATGCATTGGTAGGAGGATAACCAGCTGATGATTATTGTTATTTTGCAAATGCTCTAAATGTGGGCCTTCACAATAGTGATGAAGACGAGGAGAAAGAGTACGAGGATAAGGAAATAATACCTAACTTTACTCCTTGGGATGTCCTAGGATATGAGAAAATATAGGAGGTACATGATGAAACCCCATAAGGTGATTTAGTCATGAACAATGATGCACCAATCAGTGATTTCAATTCACTAAGTCTAAATTATATGACATGCATCAGGAATCAAGGGAATTGAATTGAACTAGGACAGTCTTCTATTGAATATGATTCCTCTTGCAAAGTGGAGGCGGAGTCCCTTGCTTCAAGTAAAGGATATTCCAATAGCCTTGAAGGGGTATGCTTCTAGGATAGTGAGCAATTTTCTGAACATGGATCAATTGTTATGAGTCCAAATGATGAAGAGGATATTGAAGATCTCTCTCTGCTCTTCAAGTAATTGTATTGATTTTGAATATACTAATGATCAAGTGTATGAGGGCTTAGACACTAGAAAGGATGAGATACAATTGATCATCATGAAAATATGGTAGAATCCTTTATTTGATGAACTTGCATTGGAAAGTGAGGTAATAAATGATGACTCCTACTAGTGTAGAAGCAATCCTCTTTTTGAGGAAAATCCTGATGAACACTTGGAGGCCAACAATGTCTTAATTTTTCCCTAACCAAATGGAAAGAATGGCGATACAAACACTGATGAGTCAATGTACTAGTATGTGATTGCGCAAATTATGCTTGATTCCCCCATGATGTTTGGAGATGTGATTGAGAAGATGGGTGAAATTCCAAGAACTTGTGTTCCACATAGTGTTGTTTTTCCTCACACAAATGGAAATCCACTCTCAGATGACCAAAAGACAAATCAAGATGAATGTATAGATACTTACATAACATCATCTTGTGTTGAGGGGAAGGGATTACTTGGTGATTATACGAAATATATTAATATTGTTGGACTATTCAATTCATGTGAAGAGAAACTTGAAAATGTGGATAAGTTGAGGAATGATTGTTATGAGATAACTTGAAAAATAGAATAATATGATATGAAATATGCTGAAAATAATTGATAATAATTGAGAATAACAAGCCACTTCAAGGGGGAAAACCTCCAAATATCTCTAATGAGAACACACTTCACAACTTGATGATGAAATAAGACTTACAACCTCCTATATATACTTATTTGTGCCTAGGATATCACCTAGGCTGACTTAGACACACCTAGATAAGTCTTAGGCTGACCTAAACATCTAAATAACAATATAATAATGAGAATATGGGGTAAGCACCAAGATGGTTCCCAAAAGGGGGCTTAAGTGGCCACTTTTTTTCTGAAATCAAGAAATGTTGACCTTGGACGTGAAATTGAGGATAGCTACACTCAAAATTTTTAGATGGAACAAAAACAAGGACCGTGAGTGCTCCGAAGCTACTTTCTAAACTACTAATTTATTTTGAAAATGGTTAATATTAAGGGGTTCAAAAGAGGGACACACACAAATTGTTGTTGTTTTTGTCAGAAAAACATAACATAACAACTCTTGTGACCCGAGCACGGTGGACTTTTTGTAGTATTTTTTAAAATCATTTCTGGTCGAAGTTAGATAGCGGGTATGTAGTAAGGACTGGATATTTTTTGATAATTTTTTAATGAATATTTGATTTTTTATTAATTTTCTAAGTGGGCACTTCTAAAAAGAAAGAATTTTGGCCGTGCTCCCCCTAAATTTTTGAAACTAATAGATTTTTTTTTAAAATTTGTAGAATGGAGTCTAGTTTCTAAAAATGTAATTTATTTCAAATTTTGATGAACGGTTAATTTATAGCAAAAAAATACCAAACACTACTTTTTGAAGAAAAACGCACATACAAACAAAAGAAATTATGGATGAAAGGCTTAACATTGTTAGAAAGTGAAAAAAATTACATCATTGGAAAGCTAATAAAGAACCTAACATTACCCATGTGTTCGATTTTCTTGATATTGAACCAGATGCAATCTTGATGGTGAGCACGAACCCGATTATGTGAAAATTTGTTGAATTTGGAAAAAACATGTCTCTGGTCTTTGGGAATGCCCTCCAAGCCTTTGGGTGGTATTCCAAGGCAAAACCAAAGCAAATTTACAAAGAAAAAAATAACGCGAACGCGTTATTTGTTAGTTTGGCCACAAAAGTGCGACCATTTGTGCACTTACCCTATATTTGAATAGAGAGTTAAGATAGCCACAAGCCACTATTCATAACCCGATGTGCACTAATATTAAGGGTGTAGCATGCCCCCTTCTTCAAAGAAGATTTATCCTCAATGCTAATCAAGTTTGGATTCTTTTGAATGAACTCCTCATCCTCCCATGTGGCATCTTCAACTGGTAAATTCTTCCATTGGATGAGATACTCAGTGATAGTTCTATTCCTCAGCTTCTTTGTGCATGTTTGATGGAATGCTATGGTTCAAAATGATTCTTCCTTCTTCATCAAGCTCAGTAGTGTTTTTGAGTGGGAATATTATGCCCAATTACCTTCTTCAAGCAGAAACATAAAAACTGGATGTATCTTTGTTGTTGGTGTAAACTCTAGCTTGTAAGCAACACTACCAATATTTTTCATGATTTTTTATCGGCCATATCTTGGAGACAACTTATTTTTATTTTTTTTGCTTCAATTTGATTTGCTTATAAGGCTGCAATCTCAAGAAGACCCAATCCCCAACTTCAAAACTTCTTTCACTACAATGTTGGTCTACCTATTGTTTCATTCAATTTTGTGCCATGGCTAGATTCTCCTTGAGTCCTGAAAGTACTTGTTGTTGATGAAGCAAGTCTTCTACTACCTGAACTCTTGGTGACACCTTTATTGATGATGTGATGGAAGGAGGATGATATCCATAAAGTTCCAAAAATGGAGACATTTTTGATGAGCTATGAAAAGAAGTGTTATACCACCATTCTACAAGTGGTAGCCAATCTACCCATTGAGACTATTTCTATAAAGTGAAACAACGTATATATCCTTCCAAACACTTATTAACAACCTTATTTTTTTCATCTGATTGAGGGTGGTATGAAGAGCTATGAGCCAACTGAGTACCCAAACATGAGAATAAATCTTTCCAAAAGTGGCTAGTGAAGATAGAATCATGATCAGTAATAATAACCTTGGGTGTACCATGTAGCTTTTGGATATTCTCCAAAAAATATTTTTCCACTACACTTGTAAAAGGATGTGATAATGCAATGAAATGTGCATATTTCGAGAGGCGATCAACTACTACCATGATAACATCATGACCTTTAGATTTGGGAAGCCTTGTGATGAAGTCCATGGATACCTCTTCTCAACTTTGACTAGGAATAGATAAGGTTTCCAAGAGACATGTTGTCTTAATTGTCTCCCCTTTTTTCCTTTGACAAACCAAAAATTCAGCCATAAATTTTTGAACATCACCTTTTAGACCTTCCCAAAAAAAATATTGCTTGACTCGATGATATGTCTTCAAAAATATTGAATGACCACCCACTGGAGACTCATGCAACTCTATGAGAATCTTGTGTTTAAGAGTGGAATTCTTGTCGAGATACAAATTATCTTTATACCAAAGAGTATCTCCCTTCCAACAAAACTTATCTGAACTACTATGATCACTTTTTAATTGTTCGATGAGATTACTTGTCGTAACATCATTTTCCCACTCTTCTTTGGCTTCCTCCACCCAATTTGCTTGTAATATTGAAAGGGAACACAATAAGGCTTTATCTTTCTAATCCTTCCTTGAAAATTCATCTCCTACAATATCTTCTTTCCCTTTCTTATATACAATCTCAAAGTCATAGCCTAACATCTTAGTGACCAATTTTTTTTGCTCTTCAAAAGATAGTCTTTGTTCCAAAAAATATTTTAGGCTATCGTGATCTATCTTAACCTTGAAGTGTCTACCAGTGTCTACCCAATAGATAAGGCCTCCATTGTTTAACTACATGGAGGGTTGCTAGCATTTCCTTCTCATAAATAGGTTTTAGTTGATTATTACCCTTTAATTGATGACTCTCAAAAGAAATTGGTTGACCTTCTTGCCTAAACACTACTCCTATCCCATTTCTAGAAGCATCACATTCCATAATGAATTCCTTGGTGAGCTCAGGAGTGGAAAGTACTGGAGTTGTACACATAGCCTCCTTTAATCTCTAAAATGTTGTATTAGCAAACTCGTTCCAATGAAAAGAATCCTTCTTCAATAGAGTGGTGAGAGGTGTTGCTATACGACCATAATTCTTCACAAATCTTCTACAGCACCTTGTCAATCCCAAGAAACCCCTTTGTTTCTTAATGGTTTTCGAAACAGGCCATTCCATGATAGCCTTAATTTTTTAAGGGTCCACCTTTACTCCTTCATGTGACAATATTTTTCCAAAATACTCCACCTCTGTAAGACTGAAAGCACACTTGGATGGATTAGCATAGAGTTTATGATCTTCAAGTATTTGTAATTCTTGATCCACATGTTGCCAAATTTTCTTCCCAATTCTTGCTATAAATCAATATATCATCAAAAAATACTAACACAAACTTTCTCAAGAACTTCTTAAAAATGGAATTCATCAAACTTTGGAATGTAGATGGTGCATTGGTAAGACCAAATGGCATCACCAAAAATTCATAATGACCCTCATGAGTCTGAAATGATGTCTTACAAATATCCTCCTCCTTAATCCGAATTTGGTGATAACCAGATCTAAGATCTAACTTGGTAAAAAACATAGCTCCATTTAATTCATCTAGCAAATCATCAATGACTGGAATTGGAAACTTATCTTTAATGGTGTACATATTGAGCAC
Source organism: Sequoia sempervirens (assembly GCA_007258455.2). NCBI lineage: Eukaryota > Viridiplantae > Streptophyta > Pinopsida > Cupressales > Cupressaceae > Sequoia > Sequoia sempervirens. The sequence continues at coordinate 14,705 of VDFB02025048.1, forward strand.
TCTATAATCTAGAAACATGCACCAAGTATCATCCTTCTTGCGTACCATCACCATAGGCGAGGAGTAAGAACTTTGGCTATGCCTGATGATTCCTACCTCTAGCATCTCTTCAACAATCTTTTCTATCTCACTCTTTTGTATGTGTGGATACCTGTAAGGCCTGATGTTCGATGGTTGGCTCCCTAGGACTAATTGTATGGCATGATCATTATCCCTCTTAGGAGGAAGTCCTTTAGGCATATCTCCAAGAACAACTGAGTGACGATCAATTATAGCTTACCTGCCATCTGGATGAGTAGGAGCATTAGATTGAGAGACTTCTAATGAGCATGGCTTGTACAAATCCATCCCTCCTTTCTTAAGCAACTTTTCATTTGATGAGAGCTTACCATTTGTGGGGAATTTTTCCTTCAACCCCTTAGCTCTACTACCCTTCTAATTGAAATCTCATGAATAGTTCTTGGAAGTTCATCTCAGTCATTGCCAATGTAGTAAGCCATTTTACTCCCAAAACAATATCTACTGCACCCATGGATATCACATACATTGGTGTATCAAGTTGATAATCTCCAATGGATAATTTAATGCTATGACACTTCCCTAAACAACTAAATGTACCACCAACTACAATCAAAACCTAAAACTATGGAGCTAGATATATAAAACAATTTAGACAAGTAGCTAACTTTTTGTTGATGAAATTATGAGTACTACCTGAGTCGATCAACACTGTTACATTTTGGTTCTTTATGAACCCCACCACCTTGAGAGTTTGTGGAGCACTGAAACCTGAGAGTGCATGATAAGAAATGATTGGTTGAGAATCATGTGATTCCTCATTTTACTCCCTTTCATCCTCTAGTATGGTTTCCTCCTCTTCTTCCTCACTTGGACCTTCAATATAGAATAATTTCTTTTCACTGCATGTATGTCCTCAACTATATTTGCTATCATAATTGAAACACAACCCTTTTTCTCTTTTCTCCTCAATTTCCTATGGAGTCAACCTAGTAGGTTGTGTTGAATATACTTTCTCTCTTGTCACATTAGTCACTTTCTTCTTATGAATCATATACTTCTCCTCTACCCTGTGTGCTAAGATAAAAGACTCATTTATGGAGCTAGAGATAAACATGTGTACCTCATGCTGAATGTCATCTTTGAGACCCCCCAAGAATAAATCATTAAATTTTTCCTCTATAATTGTATCCACTCTTAAGGATAGATTTTTGAATTTTTGAATATAATCCTTAATTGATCCTATTTGTTGAAGTTTAGACAGTTGGCTAAAGAAGTTGTCTGTCATGCTAGTACTATATTGTGCTTGGAGTTCCTCCATAAAAATTGACCATGAGATGGTAAGCCCCTTTTTCCTTCAATGAGTGCAAAGCCAATGATACCAAATGAATTGATCTAGTTCTAGATATAGGGAAGCCATCATGACCTTTTGTCCATTTGGTATTTGGTGTACTTAAAAAAAATTCTCCATTTGGTTTATCCATGTTAGAGGATCATTGCCATCAAAATTTCACATATCCACCTTTGGAAATAAATTCCTAGATCCCATATGAGTACTAAAGCTTGTGTCAATGGTAGCTAAACCTATAATTTTCACCTTGGTCACTTGAGAACTCCTTTCTTGGTTAAGCCATGTAGGTGCTTAACATGTTTCGTATGTCCAATATATCTCCTCTTAGGTCAGACATATCCATCTTCATTGATGAAATTTCTTCCTTGACCTTATTGATTTCCTCATTATAATTAATATCCTCTATTGTTACCCCATGCTTATCAGGAGTCTCCCTCAGAGAGGCAACTTTCTTTTTGCCCCTTGTTGTAGGCCCTGTCATGATGGGAACCACTAATTTTGAAATAACTCACACAAATGAAACTTAAATTCTCTAAATTTTTTTACTATAACTTACTATGGATAGAATAACTCTCACCTAGAAAAATCTCCAAGAAATAAGTAGATTTGCAGCGTGGAGAGTGATAATTGTGAAAAATTTAATTTTTCAATAACTTTCATTTCTACTCTTAATTCTCCAAAATTTTACTTTAATCTCCTTTAGTATGTTTTCAAAAACCCAATAAAAATTAGACTCCAATACAACAAGATGTGCGAGATATGCAGATTCCAAAAAAATAGTGTAGAAACCCTAATTTTGTAATAATTCACTTAATTATGCTCCAATTCTTCTGAAATATGGACTGAAGCTTCTTCAATATGTTCTTCAAAAACCTTTAAAAATCAGAAAAAAAAATTCTCCAAAATCTGAAATATATGCTCTTTTTGCAAAACGTTCTAAAATTGAGAAAGACTTACTTCAATGGTGCCAAGATCATGCTCGACAATTAATTTTGTTATGAGATAACTTGAAAAATAGAAGAATATGATATGAAATATGCTGAAAATACTTGATAATAATTGAGAATAGCAATCCACTTAGAGGGGAAACCTCCAAAATATCTCTAATGAGAACACACTTCACAACTTGATGACCTAAATAAGACTCACAACCTCCTATATATATCACTTCCTATTTATGCCTAGGATATCACCTAGGCTGACTTAGATAACCCTATATAAGCCTTAGGCCAACCTAATTAACTAAATAGCAATATAATAATGATAATATGACTTAACTAAGATTTAAGATAGCTACAAGCTAACTATTCATAACCCTATGTACTCTAATATTAAGGGCTTAGCAATGATGTTGGTTAGTATGAAGGACAACTTCTATGACACGTAGATTGAGGACATGCTTGATTTTTTGTTTCTTTTCCCTGACTTTGCAAAAGAGTGGTCAAGTGTGGGTTAGAGTGCCTATGAGGTTTTCAAATTTGATGCACAAATGGGATGTGATGATACATTTCATGACTGTGTGGAATATGAGGGTTTTATTTTCTCACTTCAATCTTACAATCATATGGTGGAGAAGGTTGATGAGTGGGGCAACATTGCATTAATAAATGGCCTCAACCATGATGAGGTTAACTGTCAGGAATTGCACAATGTCCATGTGGACCCATTTCCAGCAGAACAGGGCAAAATATTTGATAGAGGAAAGAATTGCCCCTAAATTTTGGGGGCCAGGGGCCTCTAGGTTATGAACTGAAGCCAAGAATTTAAAATGGATTCTCATGGAGATGAATTCCAATGTATATTCTATGAATAGTGTACATAGTTGGTCCAGTGTTTTTTCTTTGTGTCTGCTTCTTGTCTAGGTAAGCTTTGAGGTTTTGTTTTCTCCCTTGGTTTGCTTCAACCCGAGATTTTAGATTCTTGCTATGCCCACGAGGCATACATCTCCATTTAGAGCCACTTTGGCACTCTTGAAATTTTATCATCCCACTAATGCTATGTACTTGTGAAATTTTATTCCTTAGCATCACCAGGGTTTAGGGTTTTATGATTTATTCTCTATACCCCCTGATGTATTTATTGGCTTATGTTTTCTCCTTGACCTGCTGCATTTGGTCACTATTTGAAATAAGTGGTGTTTTATGACCCTTATTATCGTGCTTTATAGGCCCTATCTTCAAAAGTTACCTATTGTGCCTAGGAGGGCCTCTTCTTTATGAATGACCTATTTCCATGTGTCTTTTTATACTTGGTGAAAATGTCACTCATGATTCATTTCCCATTGCTAGTTATGCTTCATTTACCATGAAGAAATTGGTGATGATCGATGCATGTTTTTGGTCTCTATGGGCTCTCATAGCTTATCACGTGTTGTGCCCTTGTTTCTGAAGGGTAACACATGATGGGTGATGTCGTTGAATCTTTAACCTGTCATCAATTCTAAAGTTAATAATTGGTTAGGTGTTCTATTGTTTCCAAAGGATCACAACCCGCGACAGGTAATGTGGTTGCTTCTTGTAACCCATCGCTATCCCTTACATCATAACTAGTTGTTGATTATTCTTTAGGGAGGAACCCTCAACAGTTGATAGACAAGACCCTTCCCATCACATGTGTATAGTATATCCCTAGTTTGGGTAGTTCAACATGAGGGGGAACCACAATGGGCAATGTAAAAGGAAGATGTTGGTTAAGGTCCTCTGGTGGTCAGATCAATGGCTAAAATTTCATCGTTGGCCCTAGTTCTATTGTGTGATAATGTTTCAAAATGTGTTTTAAACCCACGATGGGTGATGCCTTATAAATGTAGGTGGCACTGTCCCACGTTTGAAATGATTAATGATAGATAAGGTTGGATGATTGGGTAAGGATGTTGATAGACGTGTGGCTGCTTTAAAGCATATCCTCATTGTTTCCTAGTATGGTTTGTAACACAAGTGGCAACATTGAATGTATCTCGTTGATTGAGTTTTAAAGCTGCGACAATCGACTATGGAGAAATGACATGTAGTAATTGAGTTTTTGTTCATGCGAGTGAACCAAGATGGATATTAATTGCAAAGAGCCTTACATTCTGCTATTTAATGAGGACTGGTCGTAGCTTAACCAAACCATTCATGAATCTACCAAAGAGTAGAATTAAATTCTTTGGCTACATGATAGATAATTGTAGAAGTTGTAATTGCAAGCATTGCTAGGGTGATGGTATAGCATCTTTTGTCTGTAGGTTTGTATATGTTCTACATTTCTTGTTGTGGCTTGACCCTTTTTTGTAATTTGGGTCTTGAGGTGTTTTCACTGCATGAATGTGAAAGTTTTTTGGCAGTTGTGGTCTTTACTTCCATTCATTACCAGCACTAGTTGTTGTGATATCTCATGAGGATGAGCAAACCAAGTACTCCTATTGCACTAGTTCGGTGGTCCCAAAGGCTAAGTATGCAGAAACCAATTGCATACATGCTAGAAGAAAAACCTTTCTCTATGGGGGTACCTATTGTTTCAAAGAAGAAGGGGAGCATACGTGAAAAACATGAGAAGGTGTTTGTTTGCAACACCTACACTTTGAGAAGTAGGATTATCTCACAGAAGCTGACTAGAAAGAAAGAGAAGGGATCATTGTTTACAAAAGAATTAATGAGGTCTGGCTCTAGTCCTGGGGTTTGTTCAAAGAAACGCATTGCTCCTATCCTAGTTTCTGATAGTTTGTCAAAAGAAGGAGAGGTTGGCCCCGAACCTAGTTCAAGTCTGTCTCCTCTAGTGCCTTACAATGATTCAAAGGATGAAATTGTGATTGCAACTCCACTCTCTATTATAAGACCTGGTGAGGGTGGTTAGTCAGTGGTTGATAAGGCCAAATAACCCCCATGTCCTTTGCTAATGGTGTTGGGTTTTGGGGTGATATGGTGATGTGGCTTCCAAATGGTGTGCTCTATTGGTTTGTTTGATGGTGACCTTTTCATGGGTTCATGTTGATGATCACGATGGTGGTTACTCTAGTATTGGTAAACATACTAATTTTGTTGATACTTTTTGGAAGGCTTGCGTGGTGGCTCAAACAGTTGGGTTGGCACTCTTTTTACCTTTTTCTTTTCCCATGAGCATGGAATGATTAAATCTAAAGGTTTGAGAAATTAACCCCAATGAAATGAATTTTGAAATGAACATGAAATGTAATTACATCTTGAGCTAGATGCTTTGTTTGTCCCTTGTGTTATAAAAGGGATTTCATGGCTTGATGTAGGGGGTTCTGGTCTAAAATTTTTCAGTCAAGTATCTATTAGGTAGAAGCTGATTATAGTAGGTAATGATAATGTTGAATGCTTGATGAATTCACTAGAAAATTATCTTTCGTACAAGTCATATAGGTCATAATCTTAATATTTTTGGTATTGATTACTGATATTAGAGCAGAATTCAAAATCCAAATCATATACTCTCCTTTGTATATTTTCAGAGATTGCAAATGGAATTATCAAAGATCATTTCATCTATTGTTAATTGTTCAAATGAATGTATGGCTTGATTTATTTTCTTTAACACAAAGGGTTAAAGAAAATTATTAGGAAAAGTCATGAATATGTGAGAATTTACAAGGATTTGGTAAGAAGTAATGTTTTGATAACATGAGGCTTTGTAGTGTAAAGCATTATAGAAATAGTTCAAACATATCAGGACTAGATAATTAGTGTATTACTAGTTGTTTCATATCTGACTCCATTTACCCAATTGATGAGGCATTGGTTGTTTATTGATTGTTTAGAAATTAAATGAATGAATCACATATCTGGCTATGGACTCGGGATGAAGATAAAATTTATTAAATTTTGTCAAATATTAATCACATGTTTGAAGTATACCTACATTCTTGGGAAAATGAACATTAATTCACTCAAAGGTCTACTAAATCCTTGGTGAAGTTAGTGTGTTTGCATCATTTATAAGAATGGGTCTGTATTGAAGTGTTCTTAAAATGTTAATATATCAAATGAATACATTAAGGAATACCCTCCTTGGTCCTATAGAGCCTAAAGTGAAGGAATAGAGACCTCAAAATTCTATATTCATCATGTTGGCCAGTAGTCCTTGGTGATTTTTTAATATAAAGGTTGGCTACCTTTTAGAAGATTCCAAGGTTAGCTAGAAAAATCACCAATAGGCCTAAATATCTACACTTTAAAACTTATTTGTGCACTTGGATATTAAGAAAATGTAATTGATGCCAGGAGAAAAATCACTATAAAATCCTATGATGATGTAGAGAGATCCTCCCAAGGATTGATAGCGTTACCAATTCAAATGGGACCAGCTATAAAAGATATAATCTACCAAGTGTTAGAAAAGGATTTTACATACAATATACTCTTGGGATGTCCTTGGATTCATGACATGCAAGCAGTGCTGCCAACATATCATCAATTTTTGAAATTCTTCTTCAATGGAAGAGAGATTACGATTTCAATTGATTCCAACAATCCTCAATATTGCAACACACTCAAAAAAGTCCAAGATAATTTTGTACCACATAATAAGGGAGCTCACACTCCTAGTTCATAAAAAAATGAAAGATAATTAAATTCCTTTCCAAAATGGGTTGAGAAAAAGGATCAGTCAAAAGATAAGGGTGCTAGTGATTCTACTCCATCAAGTAACAAAAGTCAATTAAATTATTTGTCAAATCATCTTGAGGAAAAGATTTAGTCAAAAGACAAAGGCGTTGGTGATTCTACTCCATCAAATCATGAAAGTCAACTAGATTCCATATCAAAACAATTTGAGAAATAGATCTAATGAAAAGAAAAAGGCATGGGTGAATATTCAATTGAGTAGTCATTATATCTTTCACAGTTGTGACCTTCACCAAAATAATATGGGAAACCATCCACATCAAGACAACAAACCTCACAACCAACCATGCTCTTTGATGGAACATTTGTAAAAGTAGGTACTTTAGTGGATGAATCTAAAGACAGATGTTTTGAATTGGTTATACAAGGATGAAGAAGCATCACAAGCATCAACTTCCAATGTTTTAACTGAACCATATGGTAAAGGGTTTACAATCCTAGAGAATATGGGATATGATGGAAAAGGTCTTGTTGGTAAAAGAAAAAAATGTTTTAATAAAACTAATATATCCTATCATGACCAGTTCAAAGGACAAAATAGGGCTAGGATATAGAGAAGAGTCAAAAGAGGAAACTAAGCAACAGGTTGTTGAGTGAATCCTTCAATTGCAAGATAGTTCTAAAATAGATTCCAATGAATATGAATGGGATTCACTCTCTAAAGAATCTTTCCATGACAAATAGATTGATGTGATACAGAGGTATGCACCAACATGTATGGAGGGACAAAGCTCAGGGTCTAGACCACTTGAAATTGGAACACAACATATCAATGAATCAAGTGAAGATGATCAGACTTTGAGTGAGATAGGTCACTCATAGGAGAGTAACATCATATACCTTGGCATTGCTATCAAACACTTAGACACCCTAACGTTTCCATCATGACACTCACCCCTTTTTACTTAAACCAACCTAATGATTCCTTACCATTGGTGTACCCTAAACTAATTGATTGGGACCAAACCGAGTTTCTTGATATACGTATCTTTCCAAATGATGACACCATTGTAAACTTCCTTTTTTCTGATAATCTTGAAACAAGTTCCATCATAAAATCTTATAATAAATCTTTAGAAAATGGAGTACCAAATCTCTCAGTGGCAAAACAATGAATATAAAAAATCGATCGAATGGTGAAAACCATTCAATGGCAGTATTAGCTCAAGAAAAAGTAAAAATAAAGAGTTCATCTAATGGTGAAAACCTCTCCAAGGAACCCAAATATGGGAGATTTGACACTCTTCCCTAGCACTATCATGAGAGATCTTCAGTGCTGGTTGAACTTACATAATCCATCAACATTAGTACAGTTGAAACAACGAAGACGCTACACCTAGCAACATCCATGATAGAGGAAGAAAAACCAAGCTTTACTAAGTTATTTGAAGAGAGGAAAATCAACTTTTCTTGGTCCTAAGCTGATATTCCAAGCATAGATCTAGAACTTATCATGCATCATTTATCTCTACCACCTAGGGTGAAGCTAGTGAAGAAAAAGTTGAGAAAAATGCATCCACACATTGCCCTTCTAGTGAAAGCTAAATTGAAGAAACCATTAGATGCGGGATTTATTAGACCCATTGATTATGCTAAATGGATCTCAAATATTGTACCAGTTTCTAAACTTGACCACAACATCAGGATATGTACAAATTTTAGAGATCTTAATAGGGCTTGCCCAAAATATGGCTTTCCTTTACCTAACATTGACATCATCATGGATTTAACAAGTCATGAGATGTTATCACTCATGGATAGATTTCCAGGCTACAATTAGATAAAAATTTCACTAGAGGACCAAGATCAAACCACCTTCACATGCCCATGGGGTACATTCTATTGGAGCATCATGCCTTTTGTTTTGAAGAATGTTGGAGCCACTTATCAACGTGCAATGACCACTATCTTTCATGACATGATGCACACCTTTATGGAGGACTATGTAGATGACCTCTTGGAAAAATCATTCACTAGAGAGGCGCATTTGGAAATCCTGGACAAAATCTTCACTTAGCTAGAGAAATTCAATGTGCAGTTAAACCCCAAGAAATCTATATTTGGCATGGCATCAACTAAACTTTTGGGATATATAGTATCAGCTAAAGGCATTGAGGTAGATCCTGTGAAAGTCGAAGCCATCATGGAGAAGCCTCCTACTAAAAATATCAGCCAACTCAGATCTTTATAGGGATGATTCCAATCTATTAGAAGGTTCATTGCACAACTGGAGGATAAAAATCATCCTTTAATCACTTGCTACACAAGAATGTTTCTTTCAAATGGGATGAAAAATGTGAAGCCACTTTTAATCAACTAAAACAATATCTGATGTCACCACCTATACTAGTACCACCAATAGAAGGAAAACTGTTATTACTCTACATAGCAACATAGTTATCTTTGGGCGCTCTACTGGCACAAGAAGATTCTGAGGGAAAAGAAAGGGATCTTTATTACATTAGTAAAACCTTGAATGGCTATGAAATCAACTACACATTTATTGAAAAATCTTGTCTGGCTATAGGTTACTCAAAAAATAAGACACTACATGTTAACCCATACTATCAAACTCGTAGAAAAAATAGATCCATTGAAGTATCTACTCAGCAAAGCTTCCCTGATAGGAAGACTAGCCAAGTCAGTAATGATATTGAGCGAGTTTGACATTCACTGTGTGGATAGGAAAGAAATCAAGGGTCAGGTGATAGCTAATCAACTAGTAGAAGCACCATTACAAGATGATCATCTCATGAAAATTGAATTTATAGATGTAGATGCCCTTATAGTATCAACACAATAGTGGATGTTGTCTTTTGATGGATCTTACATGCAACATGGATTAGGGGTTGGAATCTTGTTTTTCACTCTTCAAGGACATACCATTCCAAAGTCCTACAAGTTAATGTTTCCTTGTAATAACAATACAACTAAGTATGAAGCATTGATCATTGGTATCAAGGTGGCAGTTGAATGGAAGATCACAAAGTTGCAAATGTATGGTGATTCTCAACAAGTCATAAATTAGGTGTGTGAATGGTACCTCTAGACATTCTCAAACATAGACAAACAGCATAATGTTAGTGAATAAACAAATCTAAACTAGAATTCCCCATGAGATTCATTCAAAGCATAATGAACAAGAAATAAGGAAAAGAAACCAAATGAAAGCTATTTAAATCCTATTCAAATACTCAAACCCATCATCCCTTGGGGTAATTGGTGCTACTTTGATGTGGAAAGTATCCCTTTCTCAATTCCTTGCAAGATTTGATGATCAAAAATGTGCTCCTTGACGAATTTTTCAATAACCTAGCTAAGATTGATGAGAAACTATGAAACTTTGATGAAAGTGGATGAAATTTGCTTCAAATATGTGGATAACGACTTTGCCTCATGTTCTGGCTCCAAAATCAATAGAAGAGCTCTCCATTCATAGGAAACAAGGATGTGGGATCAAAGATGAACCAATAACAATGTGCCACTTGTCAACATGCTATTGAAGAAAAGTGGAGCACATTTTGATCAATGTGCAGATAAATGCAATTAGGTGGAAATTTGAAATTTGAAAGTTGGCTTCAAAGATGAGTTGAAAGATGGAGTTAATTCCACTTGACTCAAGAAAAAGGACTTGTAAGAGACTTAAATGCCATGTTGGAGGACAAGTACTTTTGGGAGGGAGATTTCAAAATGGAGGAATATTCCAAATAGATTCATTTTTGAATGAAATAGAAGAATTAATAAATCAATTAGATTGATTTACTTGTGCAAGTTGTAAAATCTAGAGGATTTGAGGATTAGAGTTGGAGTTAATTAGGATTTAATTAACTTTGATGGAAATTAGTTTGATTTGACATTTGACTTAGATTTTTTGGATTTATTTAAATCAAATGGGAGGAATAATAAATATTAAATTTAATTAAATAAAGTTTGATTTATGTAATTAAAAGGGGTGATGCTAGATTTAATCAAATAAAGGTTAATTTAATCAAATAAAGGTTAATTTATTCAATTAAAGGAATATTATGATTTCATCAAATAGAGGGATTTATTTAATTAAAAAAGGAACATTAGGATTAATTAAACAAAATGATTTATTTAATTAATAGAAGATAAAGATGAATTTAATCAAATAAAGATTATTCGATTAAATGGTTGGTAGAGAGATGATTTAGGTAGAATTGGTGTTACTAAATTTGGATCAAGTGTGCAAGATTAATTAGTATAATTTACATGTCTACATTTTCCCCTCTTTGAAGCAATGTACATGTTGTGTTGGTTCAAAAAGTAACCTTGTCAAGATCAAAATTAAAAAAATTCTAATTTTTTCGGATGCCCCACTGCTGCCCTAGTGAAATAATTATGCTGGTATATTGTCCCTTGAGAGATCAGATGAAAATTTGGATTTTTGGGTGGTTTCTCAAAAAAAGAAGACAAACTTCCCAATGAGTCTAGAAAGGCTCCAAGATGCTAAAAACATGCCAAAACATGAGAAAAAAACCTAAAACAAGCTTTGGTTGGGAAAAAATAGGATTGGGGGCAAAAAACCCTAGTTTGACAGCTAAAATGGGGAAAAAAACCCTAATTTTCCATGTTTAAATAGCCTTTGAGGGGTCACTTTCAATTCATTTTTACATTTAGACTTTGAGGTTTCCTTAATTTTGAGCTTTGACCCTCCTACAAAATTGAGCAAAGAGTGCTTCCCCAACACATTTTCGAGTGATTTTGAGTCTACCAGAGACCTCTAGGCATAGAACCATTGATATGTTATCTTCACCCAACCTTTAATTTCAATTTTTGTGCATATTTATTATGTTTTGAAGGTCAAACTTGTCTAGCATCACTATATAGCAATGCTAAAAGTACATAATCAGGAACCCTAGGCTTCAAATCGCACTGCAATTGTGACTTGTGATGTTGAATCACAATTTAGGTTTTAGGTTGTAAAATCAAAAGTGTGACACCATTGCATATGGTGATGCCACACTTCAATTAGGTTTTTAGGGTTTCAAGTCAAATAGGCCCGCGCATGAAAATAACAATGTTGCAGCTTGGTTTGCACTTTGGGGGTTCTAACATCATTGTTTGGAGTTTTCAAAGAGCAATGCCTTTGCAAATAGCGACAAATTTCATGTTTTAGTGTCGAAAACTTTAAACGGGGTCTAGTATTTTTACAAAACTTGACATTGTAGCTTCATGGGCGTAGGAGGATAGAGATCTTGTGCATTCACATGAGCACCAACCCTTGGTGTTGTGTAGATTACATGAGTTACTACAAGAGCACCTTGGCATGATCAGCCTCTGGTATGTTGCTTATGTGCCCACTATGAGGACGCACCTAGCTATGATGACTGCATTGGTAGAGAGGTGGCATAGTGAGACCTCATGATTTCATCTTCCCACTGGTGAGGTGACTATCGCATTGGAGGATGTCTGGTGTATTTTGTGATTGCCCATTAATGGTGAGTGAGTTATATATGAAATGGATGTCGACACCAATGCATGTTACGATATCATGGGGATAGATGAGATTGTATTTATAAAGAATTACATCTATCTTGAGTATTATAGAGGTCAGGTGTCGACCTTCTGATTGATTATGGCTGCAATCATATCAGAACTAGTAGCTCCAAATTGGCGAGGTTGATATTTCAATTTGGGATGTGGTTTGGCTTGGGAGCAAATGTTATTCATGAGGACCTTGTTTGCTTGGGGACAAGTGATGTTGGCCTCACTATATCATGATTTTCATGAGTTTTCCTATTGTGACAGTCGAACAATTGGGACCAACATCAAACTATTGTTCATTTGGGCTTGGAAGCACATATTCGTTCTATGCCTGAGGGTTATAGTGGTCGATGTTGAGCCCGACAACCCAATAGTTTGGAGGTATAGGGGTGGCCTTACATTTAGTCATATAGGACAACCTAGCCTATGTCATTGGTGGAGGGTTCTAGACGAGATGACATTGTTCACTTGGAGACCTTGGTTACAAATACTAGACTGGTACAATGACATACAACAATTATTCTATGGCAGGAAGGACAAACTGATGCAAAAGCACAAACACACCATCATCAAGTGCTACCTTCCAAACAGGGTAGCCTGATAGTTCAAGGACATCTAGGACAAGCCAAATGATCAATACATGGCTATCTTCACTCGGTCCACCAGAGAGACCACATGGGGTTAGATGATCCTAGCATGAGATGAAGTTGACAGTTTTAGACACCTAGTGGCTAGGACATGGGCCTATGGTTAGGGATAGGTAGATCCATGCACTAGACATTCCTATCACAATTTTTTTAGGCCTCCCATTTGATTAAAAGTTCCAGGGGTGATACTTCCACAGTAGAGAGCCTGAGGCAAGATAGCTAGGAGGGGATAGGTTCTAGCAAGAGGACAAGGAGGATGAGGACCACCTCCACACTAGCTAGATCAACATCAAGATCAAAGGGGACTGGGAGACCAGTAGTGGGATGCTCCCAGAGACTAGTAGAGAGGCAGGCAAAGAGATCAACAACCCATGCAGAGTGATCAACTACTGCCACCACCACCTTAGCTTGATCAAAGAGATGGCCCGATACAACAACTTCAGGGGTAGATACAGGGGCTATAGGATCAAGTACAAAAACTTAGTGTAGAGAGGCATCAGGCTTGACAGTAGGTCCAGGTACTCACTACTGAGTGATATCATAAGAGACAATAGCAATAGACAATAGAGCTATAGCTGGCCCAAGAGGTTTGTAGGAGACATCAGTTAGAGAGCATGGTTGCTACATCACATGGTAGGATAGTCCCGTCATAGATGTAGTGCAAGACAACACAGGAGGTAGAGTATTATCAGATTCATTATCAGTAGGGTGTACCCACCATAGCCTGAGTTCCAAAGTAATCTTAGCAAACTAGCATGAGGTAGATAGACGATAGGGCTCAGAGATAGGTCGGTGAGGGGAGCAGCCACCGGGGCTAGCTCACATAGTTTTGATTGGCAACACTTGATTCATTTTGAGATCCATTGGCTCTATTTTTTGATAGCCCCATGGGAATTTGTACATTGATTGATACACATACACATTTGATCCTGATTTGTACCATGACAGTTACATTTATATATATAATATATATATGATCGATTCATTACGAGATGTGTTTATTTTATTTATGTATTATGGATGGATGTGTATGCGATGTGATTCTATGTGATGCAATGTATGTATGACTATGAAAATGTTTATGGATGTTATGGATGCACTTCTTTTGTGTATTCTTTCTATGTACTTTTTATGATGATGTATGGATGCAAATGATTTTAATATGCTTAAGCTAATAGATCTATAGTATTCCTCTAATGGATAATGTTATATGTTATGATTATGAGATGTATGAGATGTTATGACATATTCCTTTTATTTTTCAGTATCTTTTTTAATATGTATGTATGGATGATATGATGATCCTTTTATGATTATGCAATGGATGGAAATGTATGGTTTATGAGATGCTTAGATTAACCAATCTATATTATGCAATGATGTAATGCAATGCATGTGAGATGATCAATATTTCCTATATGATATAATATAATATGCAATATGCTAATAGTTTACGGATGTAAGATGGATGCACTAGTGATATTTTTGCTTAACTCCCATGATACCATGTTAGTGTGGACAGAAGAAAGAAGAAATGAGATTATGACAAGAGGATCCAACATGTCCATGATCTGCAAGACTTTATTAGATATGATGATGAATGATGATGATGCATTTCTTATCAGGAATTGGGATTTTAAAAGGGCTTACTTACCTTAGGTTTGATAACACACATAGGCACAATGCATCAAGGTATAAAGAACTAGGATGGTGTTGTGTCTAGTGTGATGAACTTTGACTCGACAATTAGATAGGATTACCCCTATTCACACCTAATATACAAAACCTTATTTAGAATGTAGTTGAGATATTTCAAACATCTCAAACCAAAAAATAGCAAGGTAAGCCCTCCTATGTGGTCAACAAGACACCTAAAACACCCTCCCTACAAACTAAACAAAGCACACATGACCAAGGTTATATTTCAAGGACATCCCACAAGCACAATAGATAAAAAATGATGACCGTTGCCCCATTTCTTTCTCTCTAAATCCCTTTGTTTGGACATCATCAAGAGGTTATCAAAATGAGTGCAATAAGATAAGCCAAAATTTAAAGATCAAGTAAAAAAATAAGCTAATGTTTTTCATACCGCTATCCAAGACTAAACTACAGTGACGCTTGATGTTGATGTCCATTATAGGAAGAATGCATCCTAGGACATGATGTAATAAGATGATTAGAGACTGATTGGATGATGAGCTATTAGTACCAAGATTTGACCAACTTTTTTACTTACTAAACTAGACTTGAGACCTTGATGTTTGAGTTTTCATTTTTAACCTACTAGACTCGTTTTTTATTGTTTCGCCAAAGGTTGAGGGTGATGATTGGTTTATTATGAGTGGATTTTTATTGCGAGTGAAAGCGAGATGGGAGAGATGGATTTTTTTCATTTATTTGGATGTTTTCGATTTCTTTGAAATATCTTGATGCTATTTGTTGGTATTTTGAAGATGTTTTACAAATTTTTTATTTTCAAAATTTTCAATGTTTTTGTGTTTTTTGAGATTTTGACCAAAAGACTAACCTAAAAACCTATCCTAGGGGCCTCGAGGGCTGATCAAAGATTAGCTTGGCCTATGTTATACACATAGAGACCATGTAGTTCGACTAACACAGATTTAATTATTGATGAGATATGAACAAATGGATTCTAATTTTATAAATATTTTGTATTTTCTAATTTAGTGAAGACTTCAAGAATATGCACAAATTTGATCTGATGCAAAAATTCCCCCAACGTGATGCAATAGACTACTCTAATATAGGAAAGACAAACTAACCTTAGGAATGGGTTGAGTAGTACTAGGAGGGATCATGATATGAACACAATATCAAGCTATGATGTGGATGTGGATGGGTGATGGATGGAGATATGGAAGCATGATTGGTGGATCATGTAGAATGATCCATAGGGATCATGATGGATGGAGAGTGCTTATTTACAAAAGGAACTTGATTGCGAGGTTTTCACCAAGGTACTTGCCTAAAGTGCCACTGAAGTAGTTTTCACTAGAGGACAATTTTTCTCTTTACTATTTTCAATCCTTTTTCATATTTTTTTTAATTTTTGTATTTTTGTATTTTTTTGTATTTTTGGATTTATAGCTTTTAAGAATAGGAATAAAGTTTTTTGAGATGGGAGTTATTCATGGGTTCCTACAAAGGTTCACCTTCCGACACTGATAGCTGATATGCTCCTAAATTGTAGCTCACTGTGATGATGACGGGTCCCAACCAATTGGGTTCAAACTTGCCCTTTTTGTCTAGATTTGGTACATTTTTTTTATTTTCCTTTAACACAAGCTCCCCAAATTGAAAGGTTCAACTCCTAATATTCTTCTTATATCTTTTCTTGAGATGGTTTTGGTAGACTTGCAATTTTTTAAAGGCATCCATGTGCCACTCATCCAGTAGTTCTAACTCGTTTAACCATGATATCAAATATTATTCATCGGTGATGAGGTTCTACAATGATATTATTAGGGATGGGAGGTCGATCTCAATGGGAAGAATGGATTCTAATCCATAGACTAGGGAGAAAGGGATTGCACCTATTGGTGTGCAAATATTTTTTCAGTAGGCCCATAAGGCCAGATCCAATTGGAGATTCCAGTCATGACCTACTTCATCGATTGTTTTCTTTAGGATTTTTAATATGGTTTTATTTGTAGCCTCAGCTTGGCTATTACCCTGGGGGTGGTATGGAGGGGAAAAGCAATGTTGGATTTTGAACTTTTAGCATAGGTCTCAAAGATCTTGGTTTTTGAAAGGTGTCTTGTTATATGAGATAATGGCTTGAGGGACACCATAGCAGAAAATAAAGTAGTTCAGGATGAACTTAGATATCTACTTTCCTATGATATAAGTCATTGGGATGGCCTCTATCCACTTCGTGAAGTACTCCATGGTAATGATGATGAAATTATGGCCATTGGATGAGGTGTGGGTGATTTTATTGATGAGATCAAGCCCCGATTGTGAAAAGGGCCAAGGTGTAATGATCAGGTGGAGCTCCTGAGTTGGTACATGGATGAGATCCCCATGCTAGTGACACTACAAATACCTTCACACATAGTCATGAGCTTCCTTCTCTATTGTAGTCCAATAGTACCCAATCCTTAGCAGTTTCTTATCCAAGGTCATACCACTCGAATGTGACCCACAAATGCCATTGTGTACCTCAGTTAAAGTAGTCAAAGATTCCTTAGCATTTAGGATTCATAAAAGGGTTCCTTCAATGCTCCAACGGTATACAGTATCCCCTAAAATGACAAAATAAGATGACTTCTTAACAAATGTTCTTTTAAGGTTTGGGGTTATATCAGCGGGGAGGACTCCTATTCTCAAGTAGGTGTATATATCATGATACCAGGGATCACCGAGACCAATGATTTCACACACAAATTTAGACTTTGGTTCCTCAAATGATGGTATGAGAAGCCTTTCTACGAGGAATTTTTGCTTAGGGACGTTGTGTGGGATATTCAATAGAGATCCAATTTTTGCCATAGCATCTACCAATCTATTATTTTCCCTTGGTATTTGCTCAAACATGATATCAATGAAGAAATATTTAAGAATTTCTACCAGTTTCTTGTATGGGTTCAATTTGTCATCCTTTGTTCAATACTCATCATTGACCTAGTTGACGATAAGTTGCAATTCTCCATAGACCTTGAGTGCCATGATCTACCACTGTAGTACAATTCTCAGCCCTATAACAAGAGCCTTATATTCTGCAATGTTGTTTGTGCATGGAAAAGATGACTTATATGATTTAGGTATGCAATCCCCTTGTGGTGTGTTAAAGAATATTCTAGCTCCTAACCCGTGTTGTGTGTAATATCCATCAAAGTACATTTTCTAGTGATCTACCACACTTAGGTTAAATATGTACTCATCGGGAAACTTTGATACAAGTGGATTTTTTGAATATATCGGTGCTTTTGCTAGTTGGTCTATAATTTCTTGTCCTTTAATGGCCTTATGTTCTACATATTCAATGTCATGTTTTGTTAGGATCATAACCTATTTAGTTGTTCACCCTATGAGTGTTGCTTTAAAAATTAGATACTTGAGAGGGTCTATCTTTGTAGTGAGTTTTATCTGATGTGTTAGCATATAGTGTCTGAATTTATGTGTTGCGAACATGACTGCTAAGAAAGCCTTCTCAATGGATGTGTAATTCAACTTGTTTCCCACCATGCTTTTACTGATGTAGTAAATAGCCCTCTCTTTCCCATTTTCATCATGTTGTGCCAAGAGAGCACCAAGAGCTATCGTTGTTGCTGATATATATAGGATCAAGGGGTTTCCTAGAATTGGTGGCATGAGAACTAGTGGTGTGAGTAAGTACTCGATTTTGTTGAATGCTTGATAAAATTTCTCATCCCATTTGAATGCTACCCCATTGTGGAGTAGATGAGAATATGAGATAGAATTTTCTGCTAGTTGTGCTATGAATTGATGGATGGATTGGAGTCTTCCCTGCAAACCCCTTACCTGCTTCAATGTTTTCAGTGCCTCCATCTCAAGGATTGCCTTGACCTTGCTGGGGTCTATCTCAATTCCTCTCATAGCTACAATGTACCCTAGAAACTTTCCCAATTGTGCCCCAAAGACACTTTTTTAGATTGAGCCTGACCTTGTATTTTTCTAGCCTATCAAAAATGGAGCCCAATTTTGCTATGTGATCTCGACATTTTCTTGACTTGGCCAATATTTCATCCACATAATATTCCATAATTTTTTGAGTCATGTCATGAAAGATTAGTTTCATGGCCCCTTGATAGGTACATCTTGCATTTTTCAGCCTGAATGGCATCATATTCCAACAATATGTCCTCCATGGACAAGTGAAAGTCGTTTTATGTTCGTCATCCTTAGCTATCATGATTTGATTGTACCTTGAGAATCCATCCATTAGTGATATCATTTCATGTCCTACCATCATATCCATAATCATATCTATGTTTGGGAAAGGGAAATCATCCTTGGGACATGCTTTGTTTAAATCTCTGAAGTCAGTGCAGATGTGGATGCCCCCAGTGGGATTTGAAATAGGTACAAGATTTGAAACCCACTCTAGATAATCAATTGGCCATATGAACCCAACATCTAGGAGCTTCTATAATTTCATTTTGACCAATAATGTTATTTGGGTATGCATCTTCCTTAGCTTTTGTCTCATTGGCTTTGCTTTGGGATATACATCTAAGTCGTGAACCACTACTTCTAGATCAAGGCTAGGCATGTCGGCATAGGTCTATGCAAATTTTATCTTTCTTTCTTTCAGGAATGTAGCTAGGAGTTCTTGTTCTTCTGTCAAGAGTGATTCTACATAGAAAGTGATATGTTGTGTTTTTTTTGTTTTGAGGTTTATTGAATTGCACTTCTCTACTAAGGTTGTTGACTTCTCCTAATGAATAACACTAAGAGGAAGATTGAATCCCTCATCTGCTAACAACTCAAAGAGGTTGTCACCATTGGATGCATCCTTCATTTCTACTATTTTTAGGTCAGAGAGTGCCATAGTGTGGTTTTCACTCAAAGGCCTAGAGATTATTCACAAATTTTCACTTTTACGACTAAGGGATTCAATCGTTTCCCCATATTAGGCATGTGTGCCTAGCATGAGGTTGAACCCAGCTTTATGATCTCCACATTATATAGAATCCCACAATCCCATGAATTTTTAAATGTGTCCAAAATTGGCATTGTTTGTTGGTCATAATTGATGAGTTGGGGATAGACTAAGTTTAGCTCATGCGTTTGGTTGTTTGACTCAGAAGATAAGGTACTAATCATGAGAGGGGAGGAGTCCTCAAACAACATGGGTAAGTTAGTTAGGGGATCCACATCACATACATCAGTTATGTCAAAGGTATTATGCCATACAAAATAGGACCCTCTTGAGAAAAGAGACAATTTCACACATAATTAGACCCACTTTTGAGTCCCTTTACATCATTTACCCTTCAAAACAACATTTATAGGCCCCTTAGACCAATTAATTTTGATCTAGAGGCCTGTTTTACTTGAGAAATCATATAAAACGTAACAAACAATATTTAATTATCTCATACCTCAAAAACCCTGCTTCAATCAACAGTAATGGAACCCATTTGCCAAGGGTAGTGAATGAGTCCCCTTTGAGGGAAAATTCAAATTTAAGTGGGAATTTATTCAATTTAACTTTAATTTCTAGTGAATGTCGACCTCCTAGGTCTAATTAATAGGAAAATAAGGTGTTGTTGCTTATAAATAAACATTTCAAGTCATTTCACACATCTTTTTATCATCTTTTCTTATATTTTTATCATTCCTCAAGAGAAATTCATAAAGTTAAGTCTTCCACAACAAGTTTCATAAGAAAAAGTTGAAGTTTTAGTGCAACAAACTAGGCCTTTTTGGAAGTCTTGAAGATCACTTCTCTTGTAAAGATCCAACATTGCAAAGGGTTAATGATGGATGCCTATGGTGAATCATGAAGAAGTCTAGGGCGAGGAGGTGCAACTAGCCACCGAATCACACCTAAGGACTTGGTTTCCTAGTGATTCCATCTTCCATTTTCACTCTATCTTTAGATTAAGGTTTGCATCTTGTTTGTTTATCATTTCCATGTCATTTCATTCCTTTTTTCATGTGTTGTAAGGTTTGTAGGGTTCAGATCTTGCATCATATAAATCATTCTTGCATGTCTTATCCTAGGGAAATAGAATAGGATCTTTCTCACATCTCAACTTTTCCTAGTCTTTAACACATCTAAGGCTAGGGTTTATGCAGATTTTGCTCCATTCAAGGTTTAATTACCCAACTAGGGGTTTGAATAAGAAAAACCCACCATTAGACAAACAATTTTGAGCTATTTTGCAGGAATTTTTTGAGATTCCGAATCGGGTTTCCGTTAGAAATTACTGTGCAAGTGTCAAGGTGTAGGACAAACTTTGAAATTGTAGAAAGTTGAAAGTGGAATGATTCACCATGAATAGAAAATGAGTCCCTCCTGATGTATAGAGTTGGAGTCAGATGTAGATCTAGGTCCTCAACTGTCAGAAAACAACTTATGTGCAGAAAATTTTGTACCTAGGACTTATTTGCCCAAGGTGGTGAATGAGTCCTAGTTAGCTCAAATTCAAGTTTCATTATTTTTCCAAATTGTTTTACAATCTCCTCAAATTTTCTAGGTGCACTCATTCTAATAAATAGCCTTTTGTTTAATTTAATTTGCATTTTTGTTCATTCTTTAAAGCTTCTTTGCAAACAACATTGTGTTTTCAAATATAGCATATATCTTAGTTTTACATTCATAATCTGTTATATAGATCACTTAATTGCATTTAGTTTTCTTTATTTAGATTAGATAACATCCTACATAACATTATTTGAATGAACCCTTAGCATTTTTGGCCTAACTCTCTCCTTTTAGATGAAAAACCCTAGAAGAGCAAGAGAAGTCCTAAGAGCCAAAAATTGATGGTTTAGGTATAGTTGTTTAAGGCTAGACCTGTGGACATCAAAAAATGAGGGGGAGCTTTGACTTTTATAACTAGGGCACCTTTTCCAAGTATGTTTACCTTCGGAGGGGTACATCTGAGTCCAAGATTTCTTATACGCTTCGTAGCAACAATGGGTTCTAATAGTCCATTGTCATTCTGCCCAAGTTTCTTGTTCTTGTTGTAACTCATGCTCAGCATCATTTGTAGTACTTCGTTTCTCTCATCCATGGGAATATCAACCATGGGCCTTTCATTTTGGTATAGGATACTTAATGTCCTTTTCATCTACCACTTCTTGACTTAAGTCTTCCCAACATCTAAATATAGAGGGGTCTGCTTTGAAGGTTTTAGATGATGTTTCAATCGGTTAGGGCTGCCTGTGAGACCTAGGAGATTGAGGTAACTCTCCTATTAGGAAATTACTTTTCTTTATCTTGTAATCCCCACACCCATTATCATGGATAATGACTGGGTATGTGTAGGATCATGATGGGCCAAAAAGTGGTAAAATGATGGGTGTTTGTAGGGCATGTGGCTGATGACTTTTTTTAACCCAAAATTAATGAAATGAAAAGGGTTTTTAAAGGAGATTATTAGCTTTCTACCAATATAAATTATGATTTACTTTGAATGTAATAAATAATTATTATTCATTTTCTATTTGAATTATGACTAAAGTCTTGATTAACAGGTTGATTGAAAATTATTATCTATAACTTTTCACAAGATTGCCACATTTTTTGAATCCCAAACATGTGTCACATTCATGCTTCCATATACTATAGGATTAAAAAAAAAACTTTGAATTTCATGAAGTTTTGACCAAGTTAAGGTGGTTAGATCTATCTAGTTTTTTAGAGTATTTTTTAAAGTTGTATAAAACTACAATTAATTATTTATTTGGAAAAAAAATAACAAAAAAAATATGCATCACATCTACGAGTCCCCACTTATATCTAAAATATTATAAAAAGATATTATCATTTTATTGTGGTTAGGTGGCCTAATAAACACCTACTTATTTTTCCTTGAAATTTAAGCACTAATGCATTGAAATTTCAAATTTTCACTAAATAGATTTTGTTTTAAAACCTAGTATTTTAGAAACTATATTCAATTTGCTACAAATTCTATTTTTACATATTTTTTTAATAATATAGATAACTTATTCAAATTTTTACATCAAGTTGCCTAACTTTGATTTTTCTAATTTTTTTGCCACTTAAGGGCATGTTTTTTCCATGATGATCATGCACATACCTGACTTTGATTTTAGAGATGTTAAGAATGGCAGGTGTCTTTGTCTTAGAAGTGGAGTCTAAAGTAGTTGGATCTACATATGGAGTTGTAGGGCCTTCATCATTCTTTGGGACTTGAGGGATTTTGTAGTTATTTGTTTCTAGGTTCTTGCAATAATAAAAGGGCTTGGTATCACCATGGATTGTGACCTCTTGGTTTTTATAGGTAAATTTCACACATTGATTGAAGGTGGATGCAATACCCTGCATCCCATGGATCCACAAATGCCCCAAGATAATATTATAAGGTAAATCAAGGTTGAGGACCTAGCATGTGGTTTCCATGATGGTTGGCCCTACCTAAATAGGGAGTTGAATAGTGCCTTGGGACACTCTTTTTTTATCATCATATGCCCTGATTGTAATACCTTTACCTTTTTCAATGATGTCATTAGGGGATCCTAGATTCTTTATTAGCTTGAGTGAACAGATATTTAGATTTGCACCCCCATTCACCAAGACCCTTTTGAATTTATTTTTATGGACTAAGA
>VDFB02025049.1:0-15180 GCA_007258455.2 Sequoia sempervirens
TGCACCATCCAAAATATATCTTAAGAAGTTAATATTTTCTCCAAGGAACCTTTCTTTGATACCAATTGTTGAATGCACAAGACAACTAAGAGGGGGGTGAATCATTTGTACCTTAAAACTTCAAAAACCCTCATTAATATATAGATCAACACTCATTCATTAAACCCTTAAATCCATTATGGTTATCTAGCATGAGAAGAAAATAATAGAAACTAAAAAAACTTAACACCATACACAAGAGAACACTAGATTTACGTGGAAACCCAAGAAGGGAAAAACCATGGCTAGGATTAGCTCACAATATAAGTAATATCAACACTGAATATAATAGGGCTCACTACTAGAAAAAAAAATAAGATAGAGAAGAAATGTTACACAGAGAAAAGCATCTCCATGCAATAGAGAATACACCACAATTTCATCAACATCTTCACAACTTAATTCAAGAATTGTAGACACCTTCTGCTCACTGCATCCAATAATCTAACACATGAAATATCACACCACACTCCTCAATTTTTCACTCTAATACTCTACTCTTTGAATCATTTGCATCTCTCCAATCTTTCTTAACATCCCTCAACAACTCAACTCATAAGTATATCGTCTTCAACCTTGAAACCCTTCTCCAAGGTCAGCTATGCACATCAACTGTGCAAATTTAAATTAAGTCAATGCCAAAACACTTTTGTGGTAGTTAGAAGTGAAAGAGGACCACATCATTCCTTAATTGGGACCCAAATCAAAAACACATTGCTACAACACACTTCTACAAATAATAATTATCCATTGCAAGTAGTGTAAACACCAGGTTGTTCGTTACCTGGGTGAAAACATCATTAAAATTTTAAGTACATGCTTCCTTAAATTCAAAGATGACTTGCAAACCACACACCATACTTGAACATGATCTAGAACATTACTCAAACACCTTGAAATCAAATAAACTCCTTCACAACAACTTCCACCTAAATAATGTGCACACCCAGTACACTCAAACAACTTTTTCATACAGTTTTACTTGATAAACTAACTTCTGAAGCACCAAACCTCAAACCATCTTGACTAAACAAAGATACCAACACTATGATCAACACGTACCCAAAGATTTGCAATACCTAAAATATAGTTGTTGAGAAATGTAGAGAAAGGACAATTCTCCCATACACCTTTGCAATGCATATTTTACACACTGGTGAACACAACTTCTTCTGCACAGTGATCCAACACATGAAATCTTGAATATAGCACCTTTGAGCATCTCTCATCAACATATCTGAATTGTAGAGGTAGAACTTCAACCTAGAAGAAATGTGGAGCGACACAACATCACACCTGTGTAACACAATTAACCACTGCAACACACTATTTCCTCTTTTTATCAAATTTTCTTAGAATCACTTGGAAACCAAGCACCAAAGACTCAATTTCATCATCTTCACCACTTCCTCAACCATAGATAGGAGCTTATCAAAGAAACACTAGAGTTTGACACTAGTAGCTCTACTAATGACAATGTAATGCAACTAATCAAAGCATGGATAGCATCAACTACTCATACTATTGCAACAAAGAAATTAATGACAACATGGGCTTGTTGACATTAATGACAATTGTTGCAAATATGTGTCTAACCAATGTTGTCATTGATGTCAGCATATTTGTGTTGTCATTAGTATCAAATGTGCTCCACATTTCTTCTGTGTTGATCCTATGCTGGTGTGGATTTAAAGTTTTTTTTAAGGACATAATTGGGTGATATATCCTAGATTACATCTTCTGGTTTGATGAAGAGTGAAATTTGTTATCACTGGTTTGTGAACTAATCTGATAGAGTTGGTTATCTATGGATTGGTAGAAATGTATCTGCTCTGCAATCCTCCGTTATTTTGTTTTAGGTCTTGTGGATCTAGAAGAAGGTTTATAATGTTGAGTGTCCGGTTGTAAAAATTATGAAGAAAACCAATATTGTGGGATCACCCCCTAAAGAGTGTGCATGGTTTGGTGCTTTGGTATGAATATTTGAGTGATCCTCCAGTAAGAATGGTCTAGTAGCTTTCTTTGCATTTCTTGCATAGCGAATACCTTTTTCTGTGGATTGAAAGTTATTTAGAGGAATTTATGAAGGTAGTATGTTGCAAGTTTGAGCCTCTGATATGAAGATGAGTGAGTTATGTTCACCAGAGTGAAAATTTCCTTTATTGGACATTTGGTGATGACTGGGAGAATGTATTATGTTTTGCATTCCTCTACGTTTAAGATTTCTGGTTTGTGGTTCTAGAATTAGGTTTGTAATATTGTTATGTGCCCTCAACTCAAATGGTTCTTGTTTTGGTGATCTGGAAGTGATCTCTTCTTTATGAAAGTGTTATTTAAAGTGCTCTGGTTTGATAAATCCTATAGATAATGTTGTCAGATCTTGTGTTGAGATTCTTGGTGATTATGATGAGCTTGTGGATGTCTCCTAATCGTGTTTCTACCTTTTGATTTTTCTACAAGATGATTGATGGCCAGTGTTCACACTTGAAGGTTTACATACAGTTTAGTCCATGTAAACAGGGGTTTCAATTTGATGAATGACATGTGAACAAAATAAGATCGCCTAACTAACCAACATGTGAACATTTAATGAAGACAGTGCTAAAAATGTGAAATGATCAATCAAGATAAAAGTTGATCGAATGAACAAAAGAAGAAATTAAATACATATCAGATTTTGAGGTCAAAAAGAGAGCTAAATTTGGTAAATTCTTGATAACGAGGTTGATTGGTGTGCAGCCTGATGTGAGATATGGAAAATCTAATTGGATGCCATCATTAATGGACACAACAGTATGTGGGTGGCTTGATGATCTAACACTTGATGTAGGTTGCAAGTGAAAATACCTAATAGAGGGTTTGACTCGTATGAAATATATGAAGGAATGAGTTAGAAAGAGGAGTGTCTGTGTGCTTGAATAAAAAAGTGAGAGAGAACTACAATAGATAAGAAGAATCATAAAAATACAAGAATCTGATTATAGTAGTGTGAGAGCGAATAGAGAGGAAAGTATAATGTGCTGAATTGATGCGTCATAGGTTGAACATAACCATGTTATGCATAGTTGATTGAAAATATTTGTAAGAGGTTGTAGCCTCCATTAGTACTAAGTTGTAGCTCAGTTTAGGGTGTTGTGGCATCCTTGAAGTTGATGTTTCTAAAATATGGAGTCAAAGCTTCCTTAGGGTTGTAGCCCTTAAAATTTGTAATAGAACATTGATGCTTGTGAGGTTGGATTAGGACAGTAGATCCTAGCAGCATTTCTCACCATGTTTTTCCCATATTGGGTTTTCCACGTACATTTTGTCTTATGTGTTTGTCTCTCTCTTGATTGTGATTGCTTTAGTTGTTTATTCTTTGAATTCCTCATTTGAGTTGTTAAGTTTAATTTTGCTAAGGTCACTCTAGGTTTAAAAATTTACAATCTACTAATTCAACCCCCCTCTCAATAGATCATTGTGTTCTAACAATTGGTATTAGAGCCCTAGGTTCCCTAGGAGAAGCTTAACTATCTTGGGTTGATCTTGGATAGGTGAACACAATGGCACTTCAGGAAGGCTCAAACAAGCTACCTCGGTTTGATGGAACAAACTATGCTAAATGGAGCTCATTGATGGAAGGATGCTTAGTTTCTCTTGGAACTAAAGTGTGGGCATCAGTAGAGACCCAATATACTATTCATGCTACAACTCCTACTGATCTGGAAGCAAAGAAAATTCACGAGGACAATAAGAAAGCTTGGTTCATTATGATGAACAATTTTTCTGACTCTATACATAGAAAAGTTATGCATTGTAAAACTACTTATGATGTCTAGGAAAAATTGAAGAATATTTATGAAGGTAACACCAAAGTGAAGTTAGCAAAGTTACAAGTGTTGAGAGAAAAATTTGAAGGCTTGATGATGACCGAAGAAGAGAATATTGTAAACTATCTTCAGAGAGTTGATGATGTGGTAAATACCATTAAAGGATATGGTGTAGATCTAAAGGAAGAAGATGTTGTGCTGAAATTTCTCCAGTCTATGAAAACTAAATATGATGCCAAGATTTGTACTATCAAAGAAGGAAGAGAATTCGATAAAGTTACTCTTGATGAGGTGCATGGCATAATTACTGCATATGAGATGAGAATCCTTGATACTGAACCATCCTATAGAGAAGTTGCATTTAAGGTGGTTAGGAAAGAGAAAGATGAAGCTCATGATGAAACTGATGAGGAAGAAGCTAACTTCATAAGGAGACTAAGGAGAGGGTCCGGTAAGTACAAAGGTAATCTCCTATTTAAGTGTTTCAATTGTGGGAGAATAGGGAATTTTGCTTCAAAGTGTCCATATGGTAAAAAGGATAGTTCCAAGCAAGAAGAAGGTAGAAAAATGAAGAAAATGGCTTATCCTAAAAGGAAGAATTTTGGAAAGAAGAAGATTTTGTATATCAATGAAGAAAGTGGAGTTTCTGATGCTAGTGATAGTTTAGAAGAGGATCATGACCATGCTCTTGTTATGAGAGAAAACATAAAAGAGTTTCTATTTGTGGCTAAGGAAACTAAGGACCAGAAAGATACACTGATTAAGGACTTACATGAGGAGGAAGATGAAGCAGTTGTTGATCTTGAAGGAGAATTAATTAATGCTCTTGAATACCTTGAGGAGTTAAGACATAAATATGATGATCTCAAGAAGGAAAATAAGAAACTAAAAAGGAATGCTCAAAAAGAGACTGACAGAGCAAGTCAAGAACTTGAGGAATCTAATAAGGTGTTAGTTGGTCTGAAAGTTCATGTAGAAGAAAGAGTTGAAGATGTTATGACTTATCTGAGTTGCAAATAGAGATGGAGAGATGCTCAAAACTTGAGGCAGAAATATTTTCCCTAAGAAAAGAGTTGGAGAAGGCTAATGAGCAGGTCAGTAAAAGTCTGAAGTTGAAAGTTGGTACTAACATCATAGATGAATTGCTAAGTACACAAAAGCCAGCTAGTAAAGAAAAATTTGGTTTGGGACTTGAAAAGGGAAAAAGTTCATTTGTTGATACTTCTGTAAAGCTATCTAAAATATTTAGAGCAAAAGAAAAATTAGTTTCCAAGGATGAAAAATATAACAAAAAAGATGCTTCTAGAGATGAAAACAAGTTAACTGTAGTTAAGAAATATGTTAAAGAGAAAGAACAAAGTCAAGACAAGAAGGTTAAATGGACAAATCTGGATCAGCAAAAGAAGAAGAAGAATCCTAAGAAAATTGACAATGATGGTTTCACAAGAGTACACTATCCAAGGAGACCTAAACAAAGAAGATATCCTAATACGGCCAAAGGATACACCATGACCATGTACTCATCATATTTAAATGGCTATTGATATACTTGTAACAATTTTGGTCATAGGGATAGAGAATGCAAAGTTAATCCAAGGAGAAATATAAATTTCATGAGTAAAAATAAAATTTCTCCTTTAATTGATATGGATGTAGTATGTTTCAAGTACAATAATTTTGGTCACATAGCTAGAGATTGTAGAGAAAAATTTAGAAGACAAAATACTCAATCTAAGAAGAAGAAAATTACATCTTCTAAAGCTGAAAAGAAAACTAAGTTCATTAAGAAAGAGGAAGAAAATGTTGAAAATAAACCTAAGAAGGTATGGAAGGAGTAAAAGCAGATTCCTACTTAGTCAATGATTTCTCAAACTGCCTTGCATGCAAAAGAACAAGACTTGTGGGTAATTGATTATGGTTGCTCCAAGCATATGACCAGAGATAAAAATAAATTCATCAAACTTGAAATGAGAAAAGGAGGTTCAATAAGCCTAGGTGATAACATTGTTGTCAAGATTCGTGGTAAAGGAATTTTGAGCATAGATGGGAAGAAAAAAACTAAAGATGTGCTCTATGTGGAAGGTCTAAAACATAATCTTCTTAGTGTCAGTCAAATGTGTGATAGTGGATACAAAGTTGTATTTGATTCATATGAGCACTACAAGATAAGAATGAATGGTAAAATAATTACTCAAGGGGTCAGGAATGATAGTAATCTCTATAATCTATTTGAAGTGGAAGGCCAAACATGTCTAATCAGTCAAGTAGAAGAAAGTTGGTTGTGGCATAGAAGAGTAGGACATGTAAATTTTGACAACATGGTGAAGATAAGCTCAAAAGGATTGTTTAGAAATATGCCTAAGATTGCAAAGCGTGACAATATCATCTGTCAAGGATGTCATCAAGGAAAGAAAAAAAAGTTTAAATTTCCCACTAAGGACTATTCAACTACAAAACCTTTAGAGTTAGTTCATACTTATCTATGCAGACCAATGAGAACAAAGGCATTTCAAGGAGAAAGATATTTTATGTTGTTGATTGATGATTATACTAGAATGGCATATGTCACATTCTTGAGGGAGAAGGCTGAGGCCTTTGAAGCATTTAGAGGTTACAAGATGTTGGTAGAAAATGAGACCAATAGAAGAATCAAATGCCTCAAATCAGATAGAGGTGGAGAATCCATGTCAAGAGAATTCATGGAATACTATGAAGACCATAGAATCAAATGCCAATATTCAGTCCCAAGAACACCACAACAAAATGGTGTGGTAGAGCGAAGAAACTACATTATGAAGGAGATGGCTAGAGCCATGTTGAATGAGGAAAACTTAATGGATACATTTTGGAAAGAAGTAGTACAAACTACAGTACACATTCAAAACAAGGCTCTTATCAGATTTAATAGTGGTAGAACTCCATATAAATTGTGCTTTAGTAGGCCTTCCTCAATTAAGC
The DNA here is from genome assembly GCA_007258455.2 of Sequoia sempervirens. NCBI lineage: Eukaryota > Viridiplantae > Streptophyta > Pinopsida > Cupressales > Cupressaceae > Sequoia > Sequoia sempervirens. The sequence goes on from VDFB02025049.1 coordinate 6,807, forward strand.
ACTTCAAAGTATTTGGCAATAAATGCTATATCAAAAGAGATGATAAGGATTTAGTAAGTTTTGAGTCAAGATGTGATGAAGGGATATTTTTGGGGTATTCATCTCAAAGCAAATCTTATAAATGCTACAATAAGAGACTACATAAAATTGTAGAGTGTACATGTCAGGGTTGATGAAAGTGCAAATCAGGGTCATCCTTGCAAAAATAATCTAGAAAGTGAGTTAGATGAAGATGACATAAGTGAGTAGGTTGAAGAAGAAGAAGAAGAAGAAGAGAGTGAGCAAGAAGTTAACTAGGCTCCTACAAAATATGCTCAAAAAGATCATCCGACAGATCAATTTATTGGTGATAAGAATGATGGTGTGCAGACAAGAAGAAGGCTTGCAAAGAACAAAGAACAAGTGAACATTTCCCTCTTATCTTATATTGAACCAATAATCTTTGTTGAAGCCAACAAAGATGAGAATTGGATAGAATCCATGGAAGAGGAGTTAAATCAGATTGAAAAGAACAAAACATGGGAACTAGTTCCTAGGCCCTTAAACAAGAATGTAATTGGCACTAAGTGGGTGTTTAGAAAAAAAAATGAAGATGGAACAGTGGTGAGAAACAAAGCAAGACTGGTGTGCAAAGGATATGCACAAGTAGAAGGGATTGATTTTGAGGAAACATTTTCCCCTATTGCAAGGTTAGAAGCAATAAGAATTTTTCTTGCTTTCTCGGTCTACAAAGGTTTCAAGGTATTTCAAATGGATGTCAAATCTTCCTTCTTGAATGTAAACCTAGAAGTGGAGGCATATATTGAACAACCAGAAGGTTTTCAGCTGTCAAAGAATAATGATTATGTTTGCAAATTGAAAAAGGCATTGTATGGTTTAAAGCAAGCCCCAGGGGCTTGGTACTCAAGGTTGGATCAATATCTACAACAAGGATTCAAGAAGGGTTGTGTTGATAGCAATCTGTATCTCAAATCTGAAGGTATGCATATGTATAATCATTGTTGTAGTATATGTATATTACATTATATTTCATGGTAGCAGTGATGTAATGTGAAAAATATTTGCTACAACCATGCAAGATGAGTTTGAAATGTCCATGATTGGAGAACTAAGTTTCTTTCTTGGTTTGCAAATTATACAAGCTGACAAAGGTATATTTATATCTCAAACCAAGTATGCAAAATAAATGCTTAAGAGTTTTGGCATGGAGGACTATAAACTGATTATTACACCCATGATCACAAGATGCAAATTAGACTACATACAGATCTATGATTAGAATTCTACTATATTTAACTGTATCTAGGCTTGATATAATTCAAATGGTTTGTATGGTAGCTAGGTTTCAAGTAGAACCTAAAGAATCAAATGTCAATGCAGTCAAGAAAATATTTAGATACATCAAAAGTACTGATGACTATTGCTTATGTATCCCTATTGGCAACCAAGATTGCACCCTCAGTCAAGGTAGGCTTGGCTATCTTGTAGCAACATGGAAACACTCTCTGATTTGTGGATCAATCAATTGGTGATATTGAATCTCTAGAGTGGGTTGGTTCCCTCTAGCTAATCACCTAACCTATGAACTTTCCAAGGAAAAGGTTGCAGAAAGAAGGTTGAAAATGAAACCTACAGCTAAAGATGATCAACTAGATATTTAGAGATTCTGGCAGAATTCAACTCACAACATCTCTTAAAACATTAGTTCTCACAATCCACCTTAAGACACTTAGCTCATTAGTGTTTTGCATAAATATTCAGAGACTATTGAATACAATATGCAATTTGAACTAAATTCAATTCTTATCCACAACTCACAACAATAAGACAAAGAAGTTCACTACTGAATCACAAACAATCATCATATTATCATTGCAAGTGCATGACAAAGGGAAAGAGGAAGGAAACTCTACTATTTATATTGGAAATTAGAGGAGTAAGACATCAAAATCTAATTCAAAAGTTTATAAAACTCCTCATGTGCATATGAGAGCAAGAAACAAAATTTTTGAACCTTGAAATTCAATTTCCTAAACTATATATAGCCTCCAAGTGACATCCATGGTGCAAAAATAGAAAAATCAGGCCATTGCGTCATCAAAAAGCAACCCATTCTACATTTTTGATCTCAAGTAAAATGAATGAAAAGAAGGGGCTCAAACTGCTCCAAACAACTTCACAAAAATGGAAACTTGTCACCTCCAACAAGTTGATCCAAAAAATCCACAAAATCAAGCTCAAAATTGTCAAGAACTAAAATTAGAAAGTTCAAAATGCCAACTATTTTCCAAATCCGCCCAAGAACTGAACTCAAAATGGAAAGTCTTGTTATCAACTCAAGTGCATCATCTAACTACATTTAAATAACAACTAACTAAGCAATTTATAGAAATATTGCTTAATCAGTGTTTTACAGCTCGTAGTTTCAAAATTACAAAATAAAAAGCCTCCATTGTTACATCAAAGTTTTTACAATTTATCTCCAGATGCTCTGATTTTTCCTTTATCTATCTCCAAATATTTTGATGTTTGCATCAATGCTTGCAAAAATCAAAATATTATACAAGTCTCTCTATACACTTTATTTTTCAACATAAAATCATAAAATAAATAAGCCTCCATATAGTAATTCAAACATTAAGGGGACCCTAAACTGCATAGGACTTGGGCAACAATCGAAAGGGCCTAGAGTCACTAGTTTGATTTTCACAAGGAAAGGTGCATGAAATGTTTTTAAGGCATTGCAAAGGAAGTTTACCTTAATTTGAGGGGAAATGTGCATGTTTTTTTATTTGATTTTCTTTAAAAATCACAAAAAAATGCCTAAGGCATTCGACCTAGGCAACAAGGCATTAATAAAGTGTTTGAAAAATAAAAGAATGTGATAAAAATCACATTCAATTTAGGGCATGTGGAAAAAACTAGCCACAAAACTGCTTCCAAACACATCTTTCACCACTATTTTGTATTAGCCATATTGAGGAAAATGGGGCTATATTGGGCACCGCCATGGGAGTTAGGATTTGAAGCTTGGATGCCACCATTCAATCTCTTTTCTTCTCCATTCTTGTAGATCCCTCATCTACAATCATTGGTAAGTTATTTGTTACCATTTTAATGCACCTTTTACTCCATTTTGAAAAGAAATTAGGCCTTTAGGCCACGCCCATGATTGTGGTTTTCATGCATTTTGTGTTTTTATTGTGTTGACACCCCTTGTCATTCATTGTGGCCGCCATATGAGGGTTTGTTTGAGCTTCTAAAAGTGCTTTGGCTGCGGGCTTTGATGAGCTTCTTCATAGGAGCATTCAAGGTGAGCTCTCCTCCATTTTGAAAGTATTTCCCTCTTAAATAAAATCTTATTCAAGCTTTTCTCACAAAAAATAATGAAGATTTTGTGGATTTCTAAGTTGGGCCCTTGTACAGGCCACGACCATGCTATGAGTATTCTCCTTCGTTTCTACAAAACAACTCTTTTTAGGCTCGACCCATGATGTGAAAATGATGTTATTGTTAAATGAAAACATTTTTCGAATGAGTGTTCTCCATTTTATGGGTTTTCAGAACCTTTCATGACCGCGGCCTATAGCTCTAATTTCTTCATATTCTAAGTGACTCTTTGTTGGAAAGAGCTCAAACCTTTGCTATTTCTCCTTGTATTTGAATTTTGAATTCAAAACCCTAAGTGGGTATGATATTTAAGAAGAGGAAATGCCCTTTCCAAGCTACGAGTATGAGAGCATAAACTAGGGTTTTCTCCATTATTTTTTGAGCTCGAATTATTCCTTTATTTCTACATTCTGGAAAAATGCCATGTAAACTTATGTGGGGTTTTTGTTCTAAAAGCTCGAGCTGGACACCATTTCACTTGTATTCATTTGAAACCCTAAATTGTTTGACATTGGGCTTACTGTAGCATAATCCTACTATTTTGAAAAAAAAAAGAACTCCAATGTATATGTTCACCACTGTCATTTCATTTTTTCATTTTCAGAATGCAATGACTTCTTTTTACAATGCTTACTCTCAAGGTGTAGACTTGATTTGCTTAGAATTTAATCTTAGTTGCATAATTCAATTCATTTCCTTACACTGTTTGTTTGAAATGCACCAACACAATAGGACTCAAACAATTTTTTTAGAGCTTTTCTCATTCATTGTTTAGCACGATTCAGTTGCTATGTTATTGTACACACTTTCTCACTACTATATATTAGTGCACTTACTTCATCTCATGCAACATTACATTCAACCATTGTGGTTTTTTGTAGGTCACTTTGATGCTTATCATTTCTTATTTCATGCTCTTAAATGCTCAGGGAAAATTTATATCTAGCCTCGCATTTAATGAATCAATGCAATATGACTTTCCCTTATGTTTGTAGCCTCAAAGTATTGAAGAAAAACTTACTTCATTCTGCAAATTACCTTCATGGATGATGTTGTTTCACATGGTATCTACTCAAACCCTGGTGGACTTGAATCCATAGTCCACCATGCCTCTTTCTCGTTCATCCTCTACTTTTAGAATTTCACTTGTAGCCACTTGTAGACTCACTCCTTGATGGAACCAAAACTTGCTTTGGCACTCTTCATGCATTTTTGTTCTCTTGGGCAGCAATGGTTGATGTAAGACTATTCTTTGCATGGAATATTTTGAAATAACAACAGTTGTTGATGATTAGAACCTTTTTCATTTGCTTTGGTTATCATTTGATTTGTAAACAAGGCATTATGTATGCCTATTAACTATCACATTTTGTAATGATGCACTTGATGGTAATTCACTTGAGCAATTGATCATCTATGATTTTCAATTCATTGCACTATCAGACTTGATTGTCCTAGATGATAACTTACGTGAGTTCACATGGCACTTGATGCACTCCTTCATATGCATATCTTCTTGAGAAACATTGAATTATTTCTTTTATTAGAACCCTCTTTGGAATGTTGATGGGCAGCATGTTGGGTCTCAACCCTTGTGGGAGCCCATTTTAGACCACATGCTTTGTGATATTCAAAACAAAACAACAACATGGCTTTTCCTATACCCGCACAAGAAAAAAAAAATGTTAGATTAAAATAATAAATTCAAAAGTTTCTCATGATATTTTCTCCTTGGTATTCTCTTGTACTCCTCTTGTTCTTGCGCAGTTGATTCAATGCATCATAAATAGTATTCTACGTTACTATTGATGGATCATGTAGGAATGTTCATATTTTGAGCTTTAACAAAACTTTCATCCACTTGTAGGTTCACTTGGAGCACAGGAGCAGAAGGGAGAGCTCAACAATGATGGCAACTCAAAGGCACAACCAGGAAATGATGATTATGTTCTTTCTTACATGCTCTTTCTCCTTTGTAATCTTCAGTAGTGTAGAATATTCTTTGTGATTCATTATTTAGCTACTCCCATAGCTTGTGTGGGACACATGATTCTCTTTTTACTCCAATGAATACAAAAACAACATTTTTGAAATACTTGTTCAATTTTGTACTTTTCTTTTTTACAAAAAATGTATGGAACATTGTGAATGAATAACATAATGAAAGCACCTCTTTTACATTTTATGCACTATTAAATGTTGCAAATCATATAAGGAAACTTAAAACACATTACACTTCTTAAGAACTCAAAAATTGAAATATTTGCAATGGTTAAAACATCTACAGAAACAAACTAAAATTATTCACCTTAAAATGAACTTGCATAACCATCTCTATTAATTGGAGCTGTGTGAAAAATTGATAACACTTTTGGTGACCTCTGCTAGATGCTTGCCTGCTAAGCATTAGGCTAGTTTCCTTATGAATATCCATTGGGCATGGAGTCAATTTTCCCCTTCTGAAAGTCAAAAGTTTTGAAAAAACTGAAACTTGCAACTCTAAATAGCAGCAAAACCAACACCAAAACAACAAACAAACAAGGCCCTAGTGGCCAAAAAGCAATGTGTAGAAGTACTTATTGAAAAGAAAAATACTGAAAAGAAAGTGCTCGAAGCACTTATTAGTAGCAACTACTCTAGTATAGTACAAGGGTAGAACTTAGAACCTCAGAAACAATGTTTCAAATGGATCACATTGACAGGGATCAAAAGCACTTCTCAAGTTAAACTCGAGAGCTGAAATGAATTATTCTCTCCACATTTTGTTATGACATACAATCCCTCCCAAATTGCATCAAATTTAGAATGTCTCCCTGGCTTATTCTTGTTCTCATCCCACTTGAGCACGAAGTCTCCAACAACAAATTTTATGAACTTTTCTCTTTTGTCGAAAGAGATTTTGATTTGAGCTTGATGAATTTCAAGCTTCCTCCATGCTTCTTATCTAGTTTCTTCTAGCTCAATTAATGTGCAAGTCTAACCTCCATGGGCTTTTCTTCTAGTAGTTCAATTCCTTTAATGTAACTCAAAGTTGGTATCTCAATGGAGATTGGTAATTTGGCCTCTTTGCCATAAGTAAGGACATTTAGAGAGAAACTAGTAGCTCTCTTGGGTGTTATTCTGTTAGCCCAAAGGGCTAACTTCAACTTTTTGTGCCATTTTTTCTAGTTGTCTTCGATAGCCTTCTTGATGATCTTTATTAGGTTCTTATTGGTAGATTTAGCTTGTTCCTTACCCTGTGGGAAATAATTTGATGAAGTGCTTAAAAAGATGTTATTTCTTATAGACCAATCAAAAATATTTAAACCAATAAATGCTAGAGCATTATCAAAAACAATAGTTTGGAATACCAAATCTAGACACTAGATCTTGATAAAAATTCATAATAGAGGATTCATTTTCCTCTTTTAGAGCAACAACTTCAGTCCACTTAGTGAAATAATTAGCGGTTGTCAAGATCCAGTTGTGACCAGCACTAGAGGGTCGATTAATTGGCCCAATAAAGTCAAGCCCCCATTTAGCAAAGGGTTTTTCAACTTGAATGGGATTCAAAGGAAAAGCTACAAGTTTCTGCTTACCTACGAAAAATGCACATTTTTCACATTCGTTCACCTAGGAAAAAGCATCCTTGAATATGTCTGGTCAGTAATAACGAGCCCTCTTTATTTTTAGGGTTGTTGTTCTTGCTGCAAAGTGGCCTCCTGAAGGCCTGTTGTGGAACTCCTTTAGCAACTTTTCTGTTTGGCTAAGCTCAATGCACCTTAGTATCACACCTTGAAAATATTTCCTTAATAACACACCATCAATAATTGCATAAGGAATGGCCTACATTATGAAATACCTTATTTTTGCTCTGTCAAGGCCTTCGGGGAATTCTTCAGTCTACAAATAATTGATCATTTGTTGTACCCAACTTGTACCAGGAATTGGTACAGTAGTTTGCTCTTTATTACTCAATACTATGGCAATATTTCCATCATTTTCAAGACTATTTTCTATGTTTCCAGTGAGTTGTTTGCACACAAATTTACCTCTAACCAGCTTCATGACTTTGATATCAACATCAAATTCCATTACTCTTGTTATCCATCTAGCTCTCTTATCATTCACATCTTTATTCAATGAGAAATCTTTCACCATAGGGTGAGCAACCAAAAATTGAATTTTATTATTTTCCAGCATGTGCCTAAACTTTTTTAGGCTTCTAACTGCTACAAATACACGTTTTTCCACAAAAGAGTATTTTACCTCATAATCATGAAGCACATGACTGAAAAAGGCTACAGGCTACTCCAAGCCTTCGTCATTTTGCTAACATAACATGGCAGAAATAGTGTCAACAACTCCAAAGGAATATAAGATAAAGTCATTATTATAATTTGGATTAATGAGGGTTGGAGCAGCTGAAAGGGCCTCTCTTATTTGCTTGAAACTCCTCTTACCCTCCTTAGTCCAATTGAAAGGCACATTCTTTTTCAGCATTTTTGTAAGGGGTCGTAGTAAGGTTGCAATATTTGGTATAAACCTCCTTACGAAATTAATTCTGCCAAGGAATCTCTGCAAACCCTTTTTGTGTGCTAGCAAAGGTAATTCCAGAATGGCTGAAACTTGCTTTGGGTCAATAGAAATTTTGTTTTTATAGACAATATGTCCTAGAAGTTTGCCTTCATGGACGAAAAACATGCATTTCTTCGGATTGAGGGAAACTCTGAACTCTCTGCATCTTTGGAAGATTTGTCTCAAATGTTCAAGGTGTTCGTTAGTATTCTTAGAAAATACTGTAATATCATCTAAATACACAAGAACAATCTTATTCATAAGGCCATGAAAGGCCATGTCCATTGCCCTTTAGAATGTTGCCCTTGCATTAGATAAGCCAAAATATAGTGCCCCATTTAGCTGTGAATGTTGTTTTATATTGATCCTCTTCCCTAACCAAAATCTGATTGTAGCCAGAATACCCATTAAGCAAAGAGAATCTTTC
>VDFB02025050.1:0-14751 GCA_007258455.2 Sequoia sempervirens
ATGGAGATGGCCTTAAAAATTTGCTAATGTAGAACTAGGATTTTGGTGCTAAGTTAGGTCAGGTAATATATGCTAAGTCAAAGCTTAAATGGGTCAAAATATTGAAAGAAAAGTATTTGGATGTGGATGAGATCAACATTTTCTCTTCACGGACGCTCCCAAAAGGCTCAAGAATTTGGAATTTTCTTTGCAGCTGTAGGGGTTTAATTCTAAATCACTTGACTTGAGAGATTAAGGATGGATGATACACTCTTTTTTGGGAAGACTCTTAGGATGGGCACCATAAATTGGAGGATAGGGCAGACTTGGCCTAGGTAAGGTTGCTTACTAAGCAAGTGTGGAGCAACAAAGTGGGTGATTACATGGTGGTGTCGATGGTGGATGGGTGCCTTAAGTATCAATGGAAAACTCCATGTGGCTTGGGTTTGAACCCCAAAACTATGGCAATTTACGATAATGAGATGGCTTAGAGGATTTTCTATCCTTGTCTTGGCAGAGACAAGCTTAGATGGAACACCTCCATGACTAGGATTACAATGCCAAATATGGTTGTAGATTTTTGGTGGGCAGAGTAGTGAATGAATCTCGACTCCCAACCAATCCATGTTGGAGCAATGAGTGTCTCTCTAAGGATGGTTTTTTCACTTGGGCTATGGTGCAAGGATGTGTGCTCACAAAAGATAGATTTTCTAGTTTGGGTTACCTTGGTCCATCGAGATGTGTACTCTGCATATAGGTGGAAGAATCTGGGGACCATCTATTTTTGAATTGCCCTTTCTCATAGTGTTGTTGGTTGTGGCTTTTTGCAAAGCTTCCCTAGTACACGACCCTCCCGAATAACTTGCTAAGTCTTCTTGTGGGATGGTCGAAGCTCCACAAGGGAGCCATTTTTAATTTCCTTTGGACCATAAGCCCATCACTTTTAATATGGGAAATTTGGAAAGAGAGGAATATGTGCATCTTTCCGGATAAGGCTATGTCTAGGAAATCTTTGTTGAACAAAATAGAGGCAAGTATATTAGAAATTATCAATTCGAGGGTGGCAGTAGGTTTGGGGACAAAATAGTATTCATAGAGTGGGATGCATTGATGCAGAAGAGTTGGCATGGACTTTTAATCCCTCCTCAGATTGGGGATGGTGGGAACAAGACTCTAGTTGAGCGTAGGAATGTTTTCTGGAAACCTCCTGAGGTCGGGTGGTTTAAGTTGAATTTCACCGGGGATTCCCATGGCAATCCCGGGGTCTTAGGGGCTGGCTATATCATCAAAGATTGACAGGCTTTAATATTAGGATTAAGCTTTTGTCATGAATTGAATATAGAAAAATTGAAAATTGAAGGAGACTCATCCCTTATCATTCCCATCAGATTGTGAACTAGAAACTAAGAGCCAAATTAGAAGTTGCATTAAAGCTATTGGAAGGATTCAAATTGGTAACAATGAATCACATTCTCAAAGAAGGCAACTCGGAGGCAGATAGTCTCTCTAATACATGCGGGCTGATGGCATTGCTCTTAGAGAAATTTTGCATCTAGGATAGTATTTTTTTTTGTATCCAATTTTTTGGGTGGTTGGGAGGGCAACTTTCCACAACCATTGTGGAAAGTCTAATTTTCACGGGTACGATCATTGTGGGGTGGCCTAGGTGGTAGCCACATGGCTGGGGTCTGCATGGTGGCAAATGTTAAATGACGTCACCAGCTCTCCGTATCTTCATCCATTGGGTCATATAATGACAAGGAAAAACATGGGCATATGGATAATTGGCTTGGATCTTCCAACTCTTTTCACTAATGCTCCACTACACCTCATCACGTACTTCAATGTCCAAGTGGCGGCTTATCTACATCTACAGGTTGGCTGGTGGGGAGGCTCACACACTTTTGTACAATGAAATAATGGTTGGCGAGATTTAAGCAAATCTTGCATAATTAAAACACCTAAGGTGGCAGTGCTATAATTTCTATCAGTTTCATACATTCAACTTCAAGGCTTTTGGTGGATGGTAATGGCTGAGAGATCGAAATTCATGGTGCATATGTCGATGAAATCACTCATGTGTCTTGGAGTGGACATACCAATTCACTTGGACTGCAAGGTGAGGCAACTCACATTCTGCGAGACCGCTGATCATTGGTTGAAGAGCGTGATGCTCAATATCGACCATCTCACCGTGGTCAGGGTGAAAATGGTGTTGGGGAAGGGACATTTGGTGAATTGTGAGACTTTCTAAGTTAACACCCACTTGTTCTCAAGGTTCCATGCCTCTTTGCTCGACATTCACACGGCCAAAGTGAAGTCGAAGGCTTTGGTGTGTAAGCTTTTCAAGGAAGACTTGCTGGGTGGTTTAGAGGAGATTCTTTATGTGGCGATTCCTGGCTTTGGTGCACCACATCTGTGTGATTTGGCTCTGTTGAAGGTTCTGAGTGAAGTTATCAAATATTATCCTCTTTTTCTTGACTTAAAGGGCATGTCTTTGGTGCGAAATAGGAAACTAGCGGCTTATAGTGCAAATTACCTCAAGAAAGCATTGCACTTGGAGCTTGTGAGCGACTTCGACTAGGTTTCGGAGTTTGAATCCTTTGCCAAAGCTAATGGGTTCATGTAAGCTCTATGGTCGTGGTCTATTCAAAGCTTATAGTTTGGTAATTGTAAGGGTTAATATCATTTTTGCGGCTTGGGTTAGGGTATTATGGCTTATAGCCTAGCATATTGTATGGTCCAACATATAGTCTAGTGTATAGTTTAGGTTTTGTTCTAGTCTGCATTTTTGTAAATTGATATGGGTGGTCGGGGGTGTTGGTCTTTATTAGATGACGTTGTCTCATTTTTGGGGTTTCTTGCATAACATACTTTTTGTAATCTTTTTTTGCATTGAAATACAAACTAATCTTACATACCAAAAAAAAATCAATGCCTAATGATCATATATGATATAAATATAAATATAAGGCTAAATCTTACCTTAAATAGTGCCTTGTTAATGTTATTTAAAATTTTATTATGAAAAGTTTGCCTCTAATGAACATTATGCTCTTATACCCCCCTTAATATTTATAAGGAGTTTATGTTTTCAATTTATTTGAAAATAAAATATAAAGATCTTTAATTGCATAGGATTTCTTTGACTAGCATGTAATAGGGGATAAGTGCATGCCAAAAAAATATCATTCATTTTGGATTATATGATCAACCGCTTGTCATTATTTACATCCTATTTTAATCAAAATGATGCAATACAAGGGAATTATTGGATTTATCTTAAAAAAAATGACCCTACTATGTTCTCATTTACAATTGCTCCTCTCAACATGAAGAGTCTTTATTTTTCAAGGTACCTCCATATAATGTTCACTATATTTGGAGCTTGTAACAAATTGAAGAGTAATACATAGGAGATATATAATAATATATTGTGTATAGGTCTTACACCTACCTTAATCATATTCTAGATCTTATCATTGTAATGCCTCCCAAAAAAAATAAAAAATTCCTTGCTAATAGGTTTAATAATTATCCAATTTCTTTTATATTTTACATGCACCTTGCTTGTGGGTTTAGGAATTATATCCATCATTAGCCACTATGAGGCATTATTGTCATGCACACTTCCACTTAATGGTATTTCCTTGATGAACAACATTTCTAAAAATTTATAGAATTTGGTATTGCACAACAAATTTATAAGCATATCCTCCACTTGAATATTATTTGACAAAATCAAAGCCTAATTTAACTATTGATAAATTTTATCAAATGAAATATGCATGGAATCAAATTGATCTATTCATTTGTGTACAACATGATACATGGAAATACTAATACAAGTTTATCTATTAGATGAAAAATTGGTAACTCTTATTAGTACCTATTTATAAACTATCATCCATTAATTTTTTTCTAAATTGATTCCTTCACCAATTCTATTGCACTTTTGCATTCAACCTTCATGAATAAAAGATTTATAGTAGGTTGATTTTTATTAGTCCATCTCATAGCACCTATACACCATATTTAAAGCTATAGATTGAGGGGTGAGTGCGAGACCATGATGGGCCAAATAGTTTTAATGGGAGCAAAATAACATCAATATGTTAGTCAAATCATAAAAATTATTTTAGGCATACATTTTACTTTTTATTGGTGTGATATGTACAAAAAATGGATCTATTTTTAGTTCGAATCATTACAAATTATGATTGAATAAAATTAGGTGTAATGCCCCATTTGAAGCACAAGGAAAAACTTGACTGGATAAATTAAAAAAAAAAAAACAACCACAACATCGAAGATATGACATCAACATGTCACACTTGCACAATAACATGCACACAAGTGCCACCTAAACACAATGACACAAGAACAAAAACAACAAGATGAGCTCATCATTATATAAGAAAGGTGGAAAACATTGAAGACTAACTAGTGTAGAAATGGAAAATATACCGACACACTTGATCCTGATTTACTAACATTGTTTTGTCCTAAATTATCTTCTTAACTAATCATCACTATTTCATCCCTTAATTAAATAAATAATTATTTATTTGATTAAGTCATTCTCTCTCGTTAATTAAATAAATCAATGTTATTTAAATAATTTTTTAGTCTCCCTTTAATTAAACAAATGAGTTTAATTAATTAATCTCTTAAGCCATTCCATTAAATTAAATCAATCTTTATTTAATTTAATTTAAAATCATCTCCTTCTTTAATTAAATAAATCAAAATCTTTTATTTAATTAAATCTAAATTGTATTCTTCTCAGCTTTGATTTAAATCAATCCAAAAATCTAAATCAAATAATCACATCAACTAACCTCCTATTAAATTAATCAAATCCTGATTAATTTAATCCTAATCACCTTAATTCTCTAGATTTTGCCACTTGCACATGAAAATACATTTAATTGATTTATTAAATCCCCATTTTCTCTCAACATGGCATCTTTAGGGGAATATTCCTCCAAGTTTGAAAATCCCTCCAAGTGGGTTTGTCCTTCCAACAAAGCATTTATCTCTTCTTTCATGTCCTTCTGCATTGAGCCAAGTGGCATTTAATTCATTCTTTTTCCCTCTAATATGTCATTTCAAAAATTTGAAATGCCACCTAATGTCATTTATTATGCACATTCATCAAAATGTGCTCAAGCTTCTTCCATTCACATCTTGACAAGTGACACTTGCCCATTAGATGTTGAATGATCCCACATTGCTTCATTTTGCTCATTCTTCCATCTTGTCTTTCTATAAATAGAGGGATTTATTTTGTATTTGGGATCCACAACTTAGAGAAAAGTTACTCTCTTCACATTTGAGAGCTAATTTTATCCATTTCATATCAAGTGTTCATCATTTTCATCGTTTTATAGCAATGTTATGCCAAAATTTCATCAAGGAGCTTCAACCATCATCAAATCTTCATCAAGCTTGCATAGGAGTTGGGAAAGGGCCAATTTCCATGTCAAATTGGCATCAACTCCCCCATGGGATTGAGAGTTTGCATGTTTAAATAGTATTTCAATTACTTTCTTTGCTTTGTTCTTCAATTTATTTCCTATTTGTGCATTTGTAGATGGATTTCATGGGGAATCTTGGTTCTTACTTGCATTTGATCTAATAATGTGTTTGTTTGCTATGTTTGTGCAGGTATAGGATTGGGCTTATCTCAAGTTCTTAACATGTTTTTTTAACAAAATTATATGGTTTTTTGTGATTTTTTTCATCTACAGAAAGTTTTGTCGCTATCAGTCAAACAATGCCATACAACATCGCTATCAGTCCAACGATACCATACATCGATGCTACAAACTCCAAACTCCGCCGCTCAAACCTTCTCGCCAAAAAATTCAAAATTTTAAACTATGACGTGGAGCTATTTTCTGATGCTAGAATTTTCAAATTTACAAACTACGCCGCTGACCAAAACAGAGCCAGAATCACACTCTCTTTCCTTGCTGCAGAGCACCGCTATCAGTCCTAGCAACAACATATAGCACTGTTGATCTCTTCAAATTGTGACACATATGTGAGTTGTGCCACTTGGGTGGGGTAAAAGGTTGATTTTAAGTTATTTTGACATGTTCTTTTTTGCTTTGGATCATTTTGAGCTATTGACCTATCTTGTACCTCAATTTTTCTTGGATTAATCAGTTGGTATAGGTGGAAGCAAGAAAGGAGCAAGGAAGAGTTTGAAGCATAACATTATTTATCCATTGTATCAAGTGTCTTTAGACACTTTTGGAAGCAATTATAATTCCAAGTCTAAGGACTTTATCTCTTCAAGCTATCTAGGACTCAATAGATTTCAATTTGGGCTTAAAATGAACAAGGAAAAAGGTTTAAAAAGAACTTTAGGAAAAATTACTAGATTTTGTTTAAGGTTAACAATTGAACATTCAAATCTCACATTTCCATTAGTGCTTAAAAATAAGTCACTCTTGCTTTGAAAGGATAAAATGGACAAGTGCTATTATGTTTTGTAATCACTTACCCAAAATAATAGTACCTAAAAGATGTATGCACTTCTCGCATGCCTCACTACGATATTGACAATCAAAAGGATTTCAGTGATATTGGGTTGTGTAAGTGATTGCCTCCACATTTTATTTGGGATTAAAAATTGAAAAATCTTGCGAGTGTGAGTGGAACATATTGTGTGTGTTCTCTCTTTGTTTCTCAACAAAGATTGATCAAACTACAAATATGTTTGCTCCCTGTTTTTTTATCTTAGAGGGCTTGCCTTGTGGGAAAAAGTAATCACCCAAGGGAATGACCCAACCCGGAACATGCTAAATCCAAGCGACTTCCAACCAGTATATAAGTGTGGGTACTTGAGGAAAGGCAAGTATCACAAGGATTATTCTGACGAGAAGGGAAGCAATGGTCTCACTGCATGGATGGTCCCCCATGAATGATATGCCCGCATTAAAACCCTTGTTTAGAAAAGGCCAAAATCCTTGCTCTATTTGTTGGTGCAAGAACAGTCGTTCTGAAGCTGCCCCATGTTTTTATGACTCTTAGTAGACATGAAAATTATGCCATGGGAGTTTCATGGGTATTGATGCTTGGCTGACCCAAGAAGTATGTGCCATGGAGCGGAGCCAGTGTGGTCAAGCATCTAGTCATCTGCTAAGAGTAATTGTAGCTGGACTTGTCCAAGTGGGGATTCAAAAAATATAATCTTTCATATCCATAGGGTTGTACATGTTCTTGGAAACAAAACACTTTGCTTGATTGAAAAGATTGGGAAAACAAACATTCAACATGATCACCAAACTTCAAACCCTTTAGGAAGCAAATATCATTGACAAAATTCAAGTGTTATTGCTTTCCCTAGGGATTCTATCCTTAGAGGTTTATAAAAATTTGGATTTACATCTCAATTTGCTTACTAAAGTCAACAATAGGAAAAAATTTCCTTAATTTCCTTGATTCCCACATAAAGCACTTTGTGGGATGATAAGAAGTTAGGCATTAGACATATAGTTTGGAAATTTAATCAAGAATTGTTTTTGGTAAAAAGAAGTCACTAAGCAAAGCTAAAGAACAATTGAACCCCACACATGTGCAATGATTTCAAAAAAGATCAAAATTCAGAAACCCAAGTTCAAAGCTCTTAGTCAAAAAGATCATCAAAAGCGTCTCTTAGCGCTCTACGAATTCAAAAAATGATTTCTTTTCAACTTTTACAAAAGAGCTTCAAGGAACAACCCCGATATGTATTCATTTTTATTATTGTTAGAATCTGAGAATTTTTCAAAAAATTGAGCATTTTGTATGAGAAGTAAAGCGTGTTCTTCAAAACTGAGGTCTTGTAAAACAAGTCTTTTTAGGTAAACATAGGATCAAATCAAAATATTCATCCATCTTTCAAGCATCAAAATTCCCACCTATGATGACTATCATGAAGAGACTGGTGCAAGAAAAGCTCATCACAATTCCCACCTATGATAACTATCAAGAACCCTTGGTAAAACCACAGTGGTACAATGAAAATCACCTTTGTGATTTCCAAAAAATCAAGGGACACACAACGACTAGTTGCATGAGGTTGAAAAACTTGATCCAAGACCTCATTGACAACAAAATCATAAATGTGGAGCAACCAGCGGGGAATGAAAATCTCAAGATTTACACGAATTCGATGCCAAACCACAAGAGGAACAATAACAATGATAAAGGAAAGGGTACCTTCAAAAATGTGAATCATGTATATGACCATGTCGTCGCATCCCTAGATGAGTATTGCACTACTATCACCATCAAAGGAGCCCAAGTTGATTGTAGAGTCACCACAAGAGGTGGAAAAGTTACCATCATAGGGTCATCCTAGCCAAACAGAGCATCCACCTCCAATCCAAGGTCCATTCCTAGTGGCTACAATGTCTTTGACCAGTTGCAAAGAACCCTACCTTAGATCTCCATCATGGAGTTGCTAAAGATTTCACCAACCCACAGAAAGATCCTAGAAGAGGCCTTGGCCTCATCTTCCACCCCCAGTGATCTTGATGCAAATAAATTCTAAGCTATGGTCGCACACCTCTCCACACCTCACCTCCTAACATTTTTAGAGCAAGATCTTCCAACACAACCATCTCATAAGATTCATGCACTTTATCTGGAGGCTTATGTCCATAAAAACAAGGTCAAGAGGGTCTTGGTAGATGGAGGTGCAGGGTTTGAACATATGCACCCTTAAATTAATAAAAAGATTGGACTTCTCTAAAAATGCTATTGAAAAAGGAAAAGGCATAACTATCAGAGCCTACGATGATCAAGAAAGAGTGTCTTAGGGCACTATCCAACTCCCTGTTTAAGTAGGGCTGACCATCATGGAAACAACTTGTCAAGTTCTCAACCTGAAATTTCCTTATAATATCCTCCTAGGGCATCCTTGGATTCATGGGATGCAATTTGTTGCTTCTACCTTCCACGAGTGTGTAAAATTTCCATATCAAGGCCAAGAGGTCACTGTCCATGGGGATCCTAAACCTTTTTACTATTGCAAAAATTTGGAAGCAAAATATTACAAAATCTCCCAAGTGCCTACAAACCATGAGGGTCCCTCAACTCCATAGATCGACCCATCTACTCTCGCCTCCACTTCTGCAATAGAGATACCCGCCATCTTCGATATCAAGGTCATTATCCAAGACAATGGGTGTGGATATTATAAAATGAAGAAAGGTGCTTTCGTGGTAGGAGAGTTACCACAATCTCCTAGGTCCCATGGACAACCCCAACTAGCTGAAACATCATCCCAAATTTTCAAAACTGACCCCTCTAGGTTCAGGAGTTGGGGAGACCTAGGCTGGGAAATAATAGAAGAGGACCCATCAAACCTTCTATACCAAGACAACAAACCAACAGTTGACCTTCCTATGGATGATAGTAGTAAAGGATTACAAATGATGCTCGCCATGGTCTATGACAAAAACTAGAGGCTTGGAAAAAATGACAATGGTCTCCTAATACCCATTATTCATGAGACACAAATGAGAAATCTTGGCCTTGGATGTACCCTTCTGAGTATAACCATACATGGACAAGGTCCCCTAGTTAAAGCAGTCAATACTCCCCCTCAGTCGAGAGGATTCGAACTTCACTTACCTGTATCTACCGACTGAGTCATAGATAACGTCACATTTGACATAACCGATGTCTGTAGTAGTAGTGATGAGGAAGATTCCATAACTGACTTACCTATGCTTTTTGATGATACCTCTCTCCTTATGATTAGTACCTTATCATTTGATTCAACTAGTCAAACCCATGAAATAAACCTAATCTACCCCTAGCTCATCGATTACAACCAACAAGGACCACTGATTCTAGACACTTTTGAAAATGATGAGGTGCTCTCATAATTCATGGGACTGGAGGACATGGTTTCATACAAAGATCACAAGGTTGGGTTTGACATAATACTAGAAACACAAGCCTATTATGGGGAAATGATTGAATCCTTTAGTCGCAAAAGCAAAAATTTGAGAATAATCTAAAGTCTTTGATTGACAACCACACTGTGGCACTCTCTTACCCAAAAATAGTAAAAATAAAGGATCTATCTGATGGTGAAAACCTCTTTGAGGCACCCGAGGATGAAGGATTCAATCTTCCTCTTAATGCTCTACATCAGGAAAAGTTAGCAGTTCTAGCCGATAAGTGCAACCCAGTCAACTTGGGAATAGAGGAAACCCCGCACATCACATTTTATGCCGAATCATTGATGTCAGAAGAAAAAGAGCTCCTATCTTCTTTCTTAAGGGAGAGAAAAGTCAACTTTGCATGGACCTATGTTGACATGCTTGGGCTTGATCTAGAGATTATGGTCCACCATCTAGCTATTTATCCCAAAGCAAAGCCCGTTAGACAAAAGATCAGAAAAATGCACCCTCGAATAGCTTTGTTGGTTAAAATGGAATTGAAGAAGTTACTTGATGTAGGGTTCATATGGTTGATCGATTCTCCAGAGTGGGTATCAAAACTTGGTACTTGTTTCAAAGCCCACTAGGGGCATCCATACCTACATAGATTTTAGAGACCTGAACAAGGCATGTCCCAAGGATGACTTTTCATTGCCTGACATTGATATGATTGTAGATATGACCGCAAGACATGAGATGCTTTCACTAATGGACAAATTCTTCAGGTATAACCAAATCATGATAGCCAAAGAGGACCAACACAAAACAACTTTTACTTGTCCATGGGGGACATATTGCTAGAACATTATGCCGTTTGGCCTAAAGAATGTTGGAGCAACATATTAGAGAGCGATGACCTTAATCTTTCATGGAATGATCCATCAAACTATCGAGGATTATGTCGATAACATATTGGAAAAATCTAGGAAGATAAGGGACCACATAGCAACATTAAGTGCCATCTTCAAAAGACTTGAGGAATACAAGGTCCGCCTTAATCCAAAGAAGTGCATCTTTGGCGTACAATCAGGAAATTTGTTGGGATATATCATGTCCATGAGAGGAATTGAAATATATCTAGCTAAAGTAAAATAAATCCTCAAGATGGAGGCACCCAAGACATTGAAACAATTGAGAGGCCTACAAGGAAAGCTCTAGTCCATCCGTTGGTTCATAGCTCGGCTAGCAGACAAGTCAATCCGATATTCTCACTTGCTCCACAAGGGGATAGCATACTAATGGGATGATAAGTGTGATTAGGCCTTCAACAAGATCAAAGAGTATTTGCTCATACCTCCAGTGCTTATGCCTCCAATCCTAGGAAAGCCTCTAATCATCTACATATCAACAACAACAACCCTTAATGCTCTTCTAGCTTAGCACAACGAAAATGGAACAGAGAGGGCTGTCTACTACATCAGTTGAACCATGGTAGGTCATGAGTTAAATTATTCCTTCATTGAAAAGGCTTGTCTAGCAGTGGTGTTTGCCTCACAGAAGTTCAAAAACTACATATTAGCACATAGAATCAAACTGATTGCCAAGATCAACCCACTCAAGTACCTACTTTCTAAAGCAATGCTCACAGGAAGGATGGCCAAGTGGGTCATGATCCTATCAGAATATGATATTGAGTATGTAGAGTGAAAGGCCATCAAAGGACAAGCTATTGTAGACCAACTGGTAGAATTACCAATGTATTTAGAAAATCCACTAATTCCACAGTTCCCTGATGAATCCATCTTCAAATTGAGCATAATAGACCATTGGAATTTGTACTTTGATGGTTTCTACACACAACATGGATCAGGAGCCAGAGTCTTTTTCATTACTCCATAGGGAGACTGCATACCAAGGTCCTACAAGTTGGCATTTCCCTGCACAAACAATAACGCATAATATGAGGCTCTAACCATAGGACTCAAAATAGCAGTGCAGTGGCATATCATGGATCTCAAGGTATATGGGGATTCACAGCTAATAATCAATCAAGTAAATGATGAGTACCAAACTAAGGACAACAAGCTAACTCCATACAAGAAGTTGGTGGAAAGTCTTAAGGAGTCCTTCATTCAGATCACATTCGAGTAGATACGTAGAGAAAATAATAGAGTAGCAGACACCATGGAAACAATTGGATCCCTATTGGACATCCCTCACAATGTCACAAAGCATGAATTCCTAGTAGAGTAGCTTCTAGTGCCTTCATTCGAGGTACCAAAGTTTGAATTTGTGTGCAAAATTGTTGGTCCCAGTGATCCCTAGTACCATGATATATACACTTATCTGAGAATAGCAGTCCTCCCATCCGACATAACCTCAAACCTTAATATTTTTTTTTAAAAGAAAGCATCTTGTTTCATCATCCTAGGAGATACTCTTTACCATAGAAGCATCGAAGGAACCCTATTACATTGCCTAAACGTTGAAGAAGCCTTGACTGCTTTAACTGAGGTACATAATGGTATTTGTGATTCACACTCAAGCGAAATGACCTTGGCTAAGAAATTGCTGAGGATGGGGTATTATTGGCCAACAATGGAAAAAGAAGCACATGATTATGTCAGGAAGTGTCTACAATGTCAACAGCATGGGGACCTCATCCATGCACCAGCTCAAGAGCTTCATCCGATTGTCACACCATGGTCCTTTTTGCAATGGGGGCTCGATCTCATTGGAAAAATCACCCCCACCTCATCCGATGGCCACAAGTTTATCATTAATGCCATTGAGTACTTCACAAAGTGGGTGGAAGCCATCCCCATGACATACATCACTAGAAAGCAGATATCAAAGTTCAATACAAATGTATTTTTATGGATGTGCTAAAAATAACTTGTTAGGCTGACCAAAAATGACACTGCCTAAAAGGAAATGGTATGGTTCAAAAGGACCAACAATGCAAGGGTAGGCAAGGAACTTGACCCAAACATAGACTTGTAGAGCTCACTAATAAAGACAAAAAATTCAAAGGTCTAGGATGTGAAAGATAACAATGCACTATGCACATATCAAAGGTCATGTTTAACAACAACCTTAACATAGCTTGCTTCTACAAACTTAAGAAGGAAAAATCCCTTAGTGAGGTTTTGAATGACATCAAATTTGACCTCATGAAGGACCTATCATTTGTTGATCCATCCATAAATATGCTTCTAGAGGGGATTCTCCTCACAAAATAATTGATTAGAGTAAAATATTCAAGTCATTTATAGGCACCTATCAAATTATAAAAAAGAGTAAACCACATTGTAGGGGTTTCAAAAGATATTTCTCATGAAATACTTTTGCTATGAACTTTTAAGGGTTCTTTTGAGGGGGAACCATTCTTCTATACTTTTAAGCTAGCAACGTTAGCATCAACTCTTAGAATGCTAAAATTTAAAGTCATTCATTAAAAAAATGCTTGAGGATGAGAAAACAAAAACAGAAAAGATCACAATAAATGTATAAGAACTAGACACTTTATTTTCACAATAAGAACTATAAAACAGAGGTGACATACAATAGATGTATGTGACCTCTATACCCTAACAAATACATTAAAATATTCCAATATAATAATCTATATGAAGAAAAATTAAGATAATAATAGAGTTTTGAACATGGATGAACAATTTTGTGGCCAGCAGAGAAGTGGACCTCATTTCCTCTCACTAAAGCGAAGATATCCCTATCTAACTATCCATCATGATAATGAGAAGTCTCCCAACATTATTGATCTTTATCCCTTGAATATAAGATCTTTGGACTAGACAATAGTATCGAATGCATTGTCTCTATCGATGTGATAATAGCTTCGAAGATGTGCTTCATGTTTCCAAAAGCATTTGGAAGAATCTCTCTCGTGCAACTTGCATGGGAAGAAAAATGCTTGAACTGACCTTACTTCCATCTACTTCAGGAATATGTGCCATAAGGATTCAAAGAGGTTCATTTCTTTTCCTCGAATTGTTAAGACAGTGAAGGATATTATCTAATTGATTTTAGAGGTCTTTTAAGCCTGGCCAGAAACCAGGGAAGAAGAACATTATTATGTCGGCAAATGGATCTAATCATTTGTTGGTACTTTTTTACTTTGTTCCAAATTTATTTGGAAAAGTTGTTCTTTTACTATGATGAGATACACAGCTCATGGATATTTATTCCCTTTAAGATTGGTCACCTCGATGCTAAAATAAAGTTTTGAAATAATGTTTTAAGCCAGAGATGAAAGGGGCCAGTATGTTTTGAAATGCTAAAATATCTTGTAAGGTAGTTTTTTTTTCTTTTTTTTCTTCTGGTTAAAGCATATCAAGTATAGTATAATAGGGTCCATCTATTAGTGTAATTTCAAATGAGTCATTTAAACAAATCAAAATGTAGAGTTTACTGTTTAAATCAAATCATGTATAAATGTCCAGTTTTGATACCTTTACGGATACCTATACCATAACATCTTAATTCAACTTTACTGATATACTGAGATACTGCATATAGACAACATACATATTGATATCCACAGAATCACCCTGTCTTACACTTTATTGCTTAGAGGAAATTATGCAGCAGACCAACTTTTCCACATGCAACAGTCAGATTCACTCCCATATGCTAGGAGTATAGCTGCTGCAATTGATGGGTGAAATCAGAATGGAGACCTGTGATGCAGTGGATAACTTTTGTTTCTTTAAATAGGATAATTAATATTAAGAAGTTTGCTAAGTTTTTCTAATTCAAAACTGCTCAAATATACTCTTACAACAACCCAGATTTGTTTAGGATAATCAAGAGATGAGTAATGGCATCTTTTAGTCTACAGCTAAACCTGCCTTAGACAATT
>VDFB02025052.1:0-26911 GCA_007258455.2 Sequoia sempervirens
AAAAGCAAAGTGCCAAATAAATTTTAGAAGGAATGGCCTTACTAAATTGGCATAGCTTTAAATGTGAAGTGAATTTTAAGAGGTTCCTTTAGTTAATTTTTTAAATGAAGTATGTGAAATACTTTGTGGCACATGAAATACAGGTAAATATTTTATTCGCCCAGGCACAATATTTTTAAATATTTGCACTTAATATTCTCTTTGTTGGAGAATAGTAATATGTAAAAGGTGAAATACAATATGAGCAGAGGGAAAATATTTTAGACATGAGTGTACGTGGGAATATGCAAGGAAAAGTGAATTTAATATTCACTTTGGGGCATAGAATATTATTTGTTGTATGTGAATAAATTAATATGCAGCTACAACATTATAAAATTAGCATAAATGTGAATTTTCATGGGCAAAGAATTGGAAAAAAGCTGAAACAAAATTTTTCACAGGAGTAGAGGTATTTTCCAGCTGTGGATAAACGGTGAATTCCATCACATGGGAGAATTTTTTGTTGCAGGACAACTAACAACAAAGGAAAATGAAGAGGAAAATTCAATTACAGAGAGATGAGAGAGGTTTTGAGTAGCTTGTTGATCGACGATGGATTGAGTTTTCCGATGGCAGCTATAGTTTAGATTGATCTTAGGGCTTCTTCTGGATTCTTCTCTTCTTCTATTTTCTTCTATTCTCTTCTCATTATTTAGGGAGATTGAGTTTAGGTTCTAGGTTGATGTATGAGGCTGGGTAGATAGAGAAATGTCAAGTTCTGAGTCATATTGAGTCTGTAGGCTGTAATTTCAGATTTTATGAGCAAATACAGCCAGTTTGTGCAAATAAATCATGAATGTCTTCCAAGGGTT
This sequence comes from Sequoia sempervirens, assembly GCA_007258455.2. NCBI lineage: Eukaryota > Viridiplantae > Streptophyta > Pinopsida > Cupressales > Cupressaceae > Sequoia > Sequoia sempervirens. Next base: position 855 of record VDFB02025052.1, read on the forward strand.
TGCACATTCATGAATATATTCAAATTGTCTCCATACTTGTACAGTTTAATCATATGAATTTAGTAATACAAAGTATCTTTGAGTTTGTCATCTAAAATTTCATGAGATTGTGTTATTTGTTTATGGGTCTATTTCAAAGAAATGGTTAAATGCTTTGAGTAGTTAACAGTGATTTCAAGTGTGTAGGTTGGATTGGGTAAGGAGAATTTGATTGATAATAGGAGTGGGATTGTCGGTGTAAGACACTAATAGTTGATGCAAGGCATTAACAAATTTAAATCCACTGGTTGAATGTGATTTGATGATGAATTCTTTTTATGTGTTTGATTCCATGGCCCAGAATTAGGCACTAGTTTATCTTTCAGCTTAGTGCACCTCAAAAACAATCTTCAAAATTAAAAACCATTTTAAATCACTATGTCTTATAGTGTTGTGGTTATCTCATGCTCCAAGTAGTTGATATTACTGATGAACAACCAATTCTATTCAATATTATCCGATTATGTTGAGCTATTAAATGATATTATCTATTGAGCAATATTATGTCATGTATGTGTTTCAATTTGTTGATATTGCTAAAAGGATCACCCTCTCGGGTCTTGTAGACCCTAAAGTGTAGGAGGCCTTTTAAAGTCCTCGTTAGTTGCTCCAGGTCCTTCAAGCTGCCCTTGATTGGAATTAGCACTTCCATAGGTAGATTAGAAGACCAACCTGGTTATAGCATAAAAAGGAACCAACATAACTCAAAACAGCTAAATAAATTAAGGAAAAATAATTTTTTGGGTGATGCAAGATTGCCCTACATTGCTAGATTCCCCTGCATCAGAAACCCAGGGTATTTTGAAAAGTGACCTCATCACTTTTTAAGAGTTAAAGGAAACCCAAGACAGTTGACCTCAGCCTTAGACAACCATGATGGATCTTCAACAGACCTTCCTCTCCACTTCAACAAGTACTCTACATATTGCATGTTTCTAGTGGTTCTACCCACATGACTAACCAATTTATTTTCTATTTCCTCCTTTTTTGAAGTACGTACTAGAATATTCCACTGTGCTTCTATTGTTTTTTCACTAATTCCACTGTCATGATATTCTATCAAATCTGAAATGTTAAACATAGGTGAAATGTGTATTTCATCAAAAAACTCTACCTTGTATGCAATTCCTGAATCATGCTTCTTCAGGATCTTGCATTGTTCAAACTTTTTCATGTTTATCTTTTTGTATGTACCAACTTGATACCTCTCCTTTTACAAATGAACCATGACTTCATCTCCTATCTAGAACTCCTTATGCCTCATTTTTTGATCTCCCTTGGCCTTATATTGTAATTTCATATTGTTGATAAATGTTTCTTCACTTCCTCATGCAAATTCTTCAGATGCTAAGCAAAATCTTTAGCCTCAGCACTACTCTTCTCCCCCTTATCTATCTTTCTTAGTTTATAAGAATTTCTTGTTCTACTCCCATACGCAATGTAGAGTGTTGATTTACTAGTGCTCTTATTGAAAAAAAAATTGTAAGAAATTTTTCCTGTGGTATAATCAAATTCAATCCCTTGGGATTATCTCCTATTAAGTATCTTAGTAGTTTTCCCAAACTCTTATTCACCACCTCTATTTTCCATCAATTTGTGGATGGTGTGCAGAACTAAACTTCAAATCTATCTTCAACTGCTTACATAATATCCTCTAGAAATAACTAAAAAAATTGGTATCTCTGTCTGAAACTATACTATTTAGTAGACCATTTAGTCTCACCGCCTCTCTAAAAAAACATTATGCAACCTGAACAACATCATTGGTCTTATGACATGGAATGAAATGCACCATATTTGAAAATCTATCCACCACCACAAATGTGGAATCATTCCCTCTCTGTGTCCTTTGTAAGCCAAGAACAAAATCTATGCTAATATTCTTATATGGCCTCTAAATTATTGGTAATGGCTAATACAATCTAGTATTCTGACATGTTCCTTTCACCATCTGACATACTCTGCAACTTTGTACAACCTTCTTTGCATCTTGTTGTAGTTGTGGCTAGTAATAATTCTCACTAACAAGATAAATGGTCTTATCTCAACCAAAATGTCAAACCAATCCTCCACTATGCTTCTCCTTGATTAGATTCTCTCTCATAGAACTCCTTGGAATGCACAATTGGATTCTTCTAAACAACATCCCATCTTGGATTAAGAAATCCAACCAACTTCTTCTATTTGATGTAACAAGTTCGAAAACAATCCTTCCAAGCTTCTACAAAATATGGATCTTCACGATACAAAATTTTGAGTTCAGTGAGCCCAACAACCTCTATATTCATCTCTATCAAAAAAATTTTCCTTCTACTTAAGGAATTTGCAACTCTATTTGACCTTTTGGTCTTATGCTTAAAAAAAAATGTATAACTCTACAAAATCTCAACCCATTTTAAGTGCATTTGATTTAATTTTACTTGACTATTGAGATACTGCAAAGCCTTGTGATCACTATATAAAACAAATTCTATTGGAAAAAAATAGTGTCTCCATTTCTTTAAAACTTGAACTATAGCATAAAACTCCTAATTGTATATAGAATATTTCTTCTTAGAATCATTTGACTTCTCACTAAAATAGGAAATAGGCTTACCTTCTTGAATCAAACCACTCCTATGGCAGTGCTACTAGCATCACAATCTACCTAAAAGACCTTATTGAAATCTAGAAGTTCCAAAATAGGTAGCTTTGTAACCTTTTTCTTCAACATATCAAAACTTTTGGTTGCTCTTGTATTCCACTTAAACTCTTTTCTATCCCCTCTCATCGATTTAGTTAGAGGTGCACAAATACTACTAAGACCCTCTATTGAGACAAAAAATCCTAGATACACCAACTCTCTATAGAAGATACTAATAAGGTACCTTTAGACATTTCACATCAGCACATGAGTCCTCTACTTATATCTAAAATCTTGTAAAAAAATAGTATCATTTTATTGTGGTTAGGGTGGTCAAATAGACACCTACTTCTTATTTTTTCCTTGAAATTTAAGTACTACTGCATTGAAATTTCAAATTTTCACCAAATATTTTTTTTATTTTGAAAAACCTAGTAGTTTAGAAAGTACAATCAATTTTTCTATAGATTATATTCTTACATATTTTTGAAATAATATAGATAACTTATTCAAATTTTTATGTCAAGTTTCCTAACTCTAATTATTCTAAAATTTTCACCACTTAAGGGCCTAATTTTCCCATGATGATCCTGTACATACCCACTTACATCTAGTGTGAAACAAATTATGCCTTTCAGTTGGTTCCTTCTCCTCATTCAAGAAGGCTCTCATAGTAAGAATAACATCTCCTCTTTTTGTATCCTTAGATTGTGAAGACTTAATATCTTCATCTAAATGTGCAACTCGTGCATTACCCTCAAGTCTTGTATTTATCTTTCCTTGATGTTGAGGACACTCATAGGCTGTATGTCCTTCCTTGCACTAGAAACGGGTTCCACAAAAGCCTCCTCTTTATGGTCATTTTCCAGATCTTCCTCTTCCTCTTTGGTCTCCATTATTCTGATCATGAGGATGGTAGGTGTTATCTCCTTTTTGGTTCTGGTTGCTACTAGATCCTTCATCCTTATTTTGATCTTCATTTCAACCTCCAAAAGATTGTCTGCTAGTCTTTCCACCATGGCCCCCACCTTATTTTTTGTTCTCAAACCTCTTGTTCAGTCATTCTTCAACCTTTAGAGAAAATTGATAAGTATCCTCAATGGTGGTCATTCTTACCGGTGCTAATTTTTCCTATATGCTTTGCTTCAACCCATTAATATTTCTCTTTATTTGCCTCAAAATTTACCATTTGAATTAAGACCTTGTTAAATTCATCTATGTATTCTTTCACCATCCTTGTTCCTTTCCTAAAGCTCTGCATCTTCTTGAGCAGCTCCAATTCGTAATTGACAGGAATAAATTGTTTCTTCAATTTTGACACCATTTTATCTCATCTTGAAATTTTATATTTCCCTTGTCTTCCTCTTTCTAATTGGACCTATTTCCACCATATATTGGTGTGACCTTTCAAATTTTTCTTTACAAACTTCACTCTATGAGGATCTTCAATGTTCTCAAACTTGAAAAATTCCTCCATGTGTCATTGATCCAATCGATTACTTCTTCAGAATTCAAACTTCCACTGAAAGTTGAAACGTCCATTTTAAGTATCTTCCCAATGCTTGAGATTGCTCACATTAATATTCTTTCTCTAGGATCCATTAGATCCTATGCTTCTGCTTCCATTTCCTCTTACGTTTCATCTTCACTGACATCTCTTTCTCATTGCACACCTCTTCTTTGAACCTCTTGCTCCAAGGTTTCTAATTTCCTTCTAAGGGCTATGAATTCATCTCTGCATGGATTTCTTCCTCCTTCACCTTGGTCTCTACCTCTGTCATGCTTGGAAATTATTGGGGGCATCTTGAACTCAACCCACACTCATAGGTCCTACTACAACTACCTCATGTTGGGCACTTTGTTACAGGGTCGGGAACTTCTACCCTGATACCACTTGATGAGGGACACACTACTCAAAACCCACACAAATCACCATAATAGATACCAACACAGAAGATGTGAGACAGGAAAAAGTAACTCACTTTCAATTATTTTCTAGAAAATGAAATTATATATTAAAAACTTACATGCTACAACCTCATGGGCTTGATTCATTACAAGAAAATCAACTTTGAAAACAAAATATATTATTCAGATCCACAATCTACACTAATTGAGCCACCATACAACCCCCCACTTAACCCTTTTATTTTACCCCAATAATCACCCAAGAAATTGTAATCAAGAAAATAAGAAGTAAGATTATTACGCACAATAAATAAACTTGAAATTCCTAATCTAATGATAGAGAACAAAGAAGCACATGAAAATAAATAATAAATAAAAATTTCACCACAATCTTCACCCCTCCATTGAATGACCTCCATCATCCTTCTCCATTTTTCTTTGAAGCTCCAAGTGCCCTCAGTATTAAAGATGCTACTAAAGCCTATGAATAGTCACTAGAAAAATATCAAAGATTAATTATTATCTCAACAACACAATAGCCTATGAATCTAGGATTTTCTAAGATTTTCTAGATTTTCTAAGATGATAAATGATGGTGGTATTTATAGAGAGATGAATGGAAAATAGACAGTTGAGATTGAAAATACATTAATTGGATCAGCGGCTGAAATTAGATGAGACAAGATGGGATAAGATCGAAAGTGAAAGAGAAAGAGGAAACTAATTGATTTTTTGATAGAATCAATTACTTTGAAGAGGAAAGTGAATTTTCAAATAATGGAAACATTATCTCATTGCATGAGGAAAAGGAGCAAGTTCACTTTTTGATTAAATAGAAATTTAATCCAAAAGGAGAGAAAATATGAGTCATTTAATTAAATAAAATATAATTAACTTGTGACAAAAAAGCTAATAGTGAATAATTAAATAATTTAAATTATTTAATTAATGGAAGAATTAATGACATTAGGTAATAATTAAATAATTAAGATTATTTAATTATCAAAGATGAAGAAAGGGGTTTTAATAAATTGACAAGCCTAGTGGTAATTTCTAGGTGTCTACATTTGCCCCTCTTTGATACAATGTAGTTTATCATGTTGTGTTAAAGAAAAATATATGCCCCAGTGAAAGTAATATGAGGAAGGATGACGAGGAGGTAGTGGTAATCCCCCTAGAGAGGACAAGTGGGTTCAAAGAACACGAGTGTGCTCTCAAAATGGATGAGAGGACTAGAAGATGAGGGGAAAATAAGATAGAGGAAAATAGATAAGGATGATGAAGATGCAAAATAGAGGAAATGTTAGAGTGGAAAAAGATGAATTTTAACATGGGAGACATGGAAGACATGGATGTTGAGATAGTGCTAGTTGAGATAATTTGCAGATATATATTTTGATATGAAAGGAATTTTCATTTAATCATCATTGGGCAATAAAATATGACAAATGGACAAAAAAAACCATGGTAAGATGTAGACCAAGGTGTGCAAGGTCATCCATCTATAAAATAGACAATCACAAACAAGGAATTTCCTAACTCATATTAAGGGTCATGTTGCCCTAGTATTTTTGTTAAGACAAAACACAAAAAACAATCAAATAAAAGATGAGTCAAGAGACATCATCACTCCTTTAAATCCTTCATGGGACATCCTCAAGGTGGCTAGTAACATGACCAAAATTGTAAATCCAAAAGATAAGGTAACATAGACCAGCAAGGTCAATAACCGATCAAATTGTTAGCTAGTGCGTTAAGGGACGAAATGAGTGGTGGACTATTTTGATACAAAATGTTTTTTCCTATGTAGTAATGCATAGAGATCTCATAGTTCAACATGACCCTTGACTTTGTTTCAATGACAAAGGACTGAATCATGATTTTATTGCTTATTTGACAAACCTAAAGGAATGACCTAATGCCTCAAGAAGCACATTGACAAATGGCCTTGCTTACGTCGAGTCACAAAGGCAACATAGTTTGACAATGACAAAGACTAAAATGAATGACTTTGACTCTATTTTTGGGATTTTTGAAAGATATCTGAATGTTTTTTGGGTTTTTTGACATGTTTTAATTTTTTTGGATTTTTAAAGTTTTATGATTTTTTTGGATTTTTGAATGTTTTATGATTTTATTTTCTTTTTGTATAATATGGGGAAGTGTGAATTATGTTATGGATGACACACTATAAGGACCATAAGAAATGAATATAAATGATTCCTACAAGCAAGTGAGCAAGCACACACAATAATCCAAGGACAACCATGATCTTGCTCCTAGTTAAGTTGAATACTAATTGTCAAGTAATGGTGATGATGACAATGTTGTTTAACATGGGAAGGACAAATCCTAATACAACTTGAGGATGAGGATTACATGACTAAGGGATCAAGGTTTACAAGGCTAGAATCAAATGCGAGGAGTGTTTTGGATGATGCGTTAGGATGCATAGCATGATTGTATGAGTTAGACTCATTGTATTTGGAATGACTTGGTTAGGACTAGATGGGATGATGGAATATCCTTAGACCATTTACAAGGGAAAACAAAGGCATATAATAGGTATAAAGGGATAATGGATTGATTTTGGTAATGGATAGGAGACATGAGGATTATGGGTTGGAAGAATTATCATTTGGTCTCCAAGGACGATGTTGCTTAGGGATAAGTAGTTTTCTCTCAGGTATGGGTTTGGATAATGCTATGAAGGCAATGACATGATGTTTCATGAATAGTGTATGACCAAAGGATAAACATGTCAAGATTTTTCCCAAAACATGATTTGTGTTTGTGCCCCAATCCTTATCAAGATCAAAGTAGGTGGTAAAATGGATGCAAATGATAGGGATTAAATGGATAGATGGAAATTTCATAAGAAATGTCATGTGAAGGGTAAGGTAAAATGAGACAACTTGCCCCCAATTGTAATTGTCCACATAGATAATTTTGTTTACACATGATGCCTATTTGCCAGGTTTTCATCATGGTAATTATCCAAAGTTCTATAAAAATGGTTTTCACTATTGGACAAAATTTCCTATTTACTATTTTTTGATTTTCTTTGGTGTCACCAAGATGCATGTTTGCTAGGTTTTTATCAAGGTGACATTTTTTTGATTTTTCAAATTTTTTTGGTATTTTTGATATCTTTTGGACTACCTTGTTGTTTTAGCTGATCACTGAATGTTCTAAATCCATTTATGGTGTTGATGTAGAGACTAGGGCCATGATATGCCAATAATGGCCTTTATGATGCAGTTTCCTTGTCAAGATCATAGCACTTGCATATAATTTATTGATGTCATTCTGATCCTGTTTGATACTGGAGTTGGCCTTATAAAAATACACACATCACGATAAAGAGCCATGAGAGTCCTTACAATAATGAGTTGCTACCAAGAAATTATGGATTTGTTACATGATATTTTTGGACTTTAGGAAACATGCATGAGTATGACAGATGATGGTAGACATGGAAGGATTATTTAGACATTTGGATGTATCACTTTTTATTTTCCAAACTTGGGATGTTGGATGGCAGAGTTTGGAATTTTGATTGGGATAGAATTTGGAACCAACACTTTTATATGCCTTGCTTGATGACTATTTTGAATGAGGTGGAAATTTATTATATGTGGGATTCCTCTTTTCTTGTGGCTCCATAGTTTGATTGACTTTTGGATTTTGAATATTTTCTTTTCTTGATCTATTTTCTTTGGGATCGATTTTTTATATTATTTTTCCACTTGGATTTTTGTTTAATTCAATGTCATTTGAAATTTGATTTTGAACTTTGGATTTATAATAATTTTGTTTTTGTTGGTCCTAAATGGAAATTTATTCATGTTGGAATGACAGTTTATAGTGTGGATGGAAGAAGTTTTAGCAACAACCTTGTGACAAGGACTACTCATGGCCTCCATTTTGATGTTTGTATCAAATAAAGTTTCCCCTAATGTCAAGGAGCTACAACTAACATCATTTGATTTGTTGAATGAAGAATAGCCAAGACCTTGATGTCTAGGATTTTTCATTAAATTGTATTGGTTCCTGAATTTCTTGCTCATGTCAGCCTAGTCCTCTTCCTTGATATTGCATGCTCTGATAGATTTTGTTTGCGATGGGGTATTTTTTTTTGTGAAAACAAGATGCTAACCCATCATTGTATATGTGGAAACTATTACTTAGAATATTCTTCTCTATGAGAACTCCTGATTTGATGAAAATGGATGATCCTAGTTGATAGGATTGCATAGCTTCATTAATATGTGGGATACATTTTTGATGAACATCTTTGGTCTAATTTTGTGACATATCAAATTTAGATGATTTTATTGGTGCTTCCAAGTCAATTATCAAAACCATCTTCGTGGTCATTTTCATAGAGTCCTATGAATTCAGCTATAGCTTGATCATTTGTGAATATGTCTAGAATAGGAGACTCTCGTTCTAGACGAAGATCATCTATGTGTCACATGGGAGAAAGTGTGTCATTTTGGTAAAGGGATGTGATTGGTAATTGGATAGGATCAACTTCCAATGTTTGATCATGAATGGCATAAAGGTCAATGAGTGGATCATTTTGGATTTCTTGATCAATAGAATTGTTGTGATCAAAGATACGTTTTTCTTAGGTGACATGATCGGGAAAGGGATATTGATCAAGGATAGGTGTATTTTGGATGCCATGATTATATAGGACTTCTTTAATGGACTTAAGGATGGGGTCATGGGATGGACTACTTCGATCTTAACCTGAAGGTGAAGTTATGATGTCATTCCTTGGGTTTTCCTCTTGACATGTATCCTCAAGTGTAGGCAACTGGATGTGATTTTGGACAAGGATAATATTTTCATGACTAAATGTAGGTTGGGATGGAGTGAATAGGAATGGATTACTGGAAGGCTGGTTAGGATAGGATGTAGATTCTTGGTATGAGTTGAGGCAAGATGAACTAGGATAGGATGTAGTGGCTTGGAATGGACTAGTGGAAGGTTGGTTTCCCTTGTCAAGGTTAGGATAAGGGTGATTAATGGACATTTGTTGTGGATCAATGACAAGGATTGTGTCAAATGACTCTTGATAGTGAGGGTATATGGACAAAGAACTAGATCTTATTTGTTATTGGTAAGAAGGGTATGTGGGTAGTTGACCATGGGTTGAGGTTGATTGGTATTTGGATTGGATGAATTATCTTTTGAAGTTTATGGATTTTTGTTCTTGACCATTGTGGATTAATTGGTATTCAAATTGACTAGGAAGCATATCAAGGTGAAGGGAAGACATGGTGGTGGATGGTATGAATCTTAAAAGATTCGAGTACAAGGGTATGACTTAATCCTAAGGTATGTAACCAGGATGATTTTTTTTTTGTATTTTTGAATATATAGTGATCCTTAAATGTAATGCAACTATTTTTTGGTATTTTTTGGTATCTTGAGGATCGAAGATGTCTAATGTACGCAACAAGAATAAAAGTGATAATGATAATGTTGGATGTTATGAGATCTAATGTGTATGAAAATGTTATTTTAGGTCTAAGATGTTGTGGTATGAAGGATGAAAATGACTAAGAGATGATGGATACTTGAGGGCTTAAACACTTTTGAAAAATGAAAGAATAAGATCACTAACTAACCAAGGGTAAACCAATGTTTCAACTAAGATTATCAAATGGTTTTTTTTCTAGGACAAGTGAAAAGAGTGATAAGGTGATTTTCCTAACTAGACTTGTGAGGAGGAAATTATCACCAAAATGACAAAGGACAAGGTTTAAAAGTGACTTGGTCAAATGAAAATATTTTGTTAAGCAATGATTCGTACCAAGGTATAGAGAGTTCTATCCTGAAATCCACTAGGTGCCAAGCCTAAAAGATTGAAAAAGGTAACCTAATGTGATGTTAGGATATGCAAGTAATCGGGATTCCAAGGTACCTAAAATGGTGACCTAATAATGGAATGATGATAGTCAAGGTGAATTGAGAAAGTTTTGGGTTTTAAACAGAAATCACAACAAGAATTTGGTCTAAAAATAGATCTTAAAGGTTTGAATATGATTTTGGAAAGAGCTTGACTTGATTAAGACTACTTTATTTGAAAATGTTGCTTGGTCTAAAATTGTGAAGTGTTGCAATTTTCAACAATAAGGTTTATTTATTTATTTGTTTGAATACACACACATAAAACACTTGGAAGATAAAGTACTTGTTGACTCTTAAATAAAAGAAAATGGTATGGATTAAGGGTGGAGCACCCAATGGATTCACAGTTGATATATCAGGAATAAAGACACTCCTAAGACAAGCATAACCTAGTTATTTAGAAATTTTTGTATACTTGGGGGTGCTGTCATAATAGTGGTTTACAATTCGGAGGAACTGATTTTAGCTGAAATCACATATTTTTAGAAAATATAATGATTTAATCATTAAAAAGTTCCATTTTAAGGATTCCAATTGAAGAGGGTTTGATCAAATCACCTTAGATCAAACCCCCTTGGATAAAAACCTCGCTAGTTTTAAACCATTCCTATAAATGCATCTCCTTTACACCTATTAAAATGATGATAAAAAATCACATTTAATTTAGCTTTTGGGGGATAAAATGAATTCATTTAAAATTTATTTCAAATGATTATTATATTCCTTAGACCAAGCTATCCAAGGAATATAATTTTAATATGTTTTGGTTTTGTTATGTATTTATTTTTTAAGTTTTATTAAACATAGGTTTTTCATCAAAAATGAATTTATTTGTTCTTCACATGTGGAAAAATAGAAGATTATAAAAAAAAATGAAAAATATGAGTGCACCAAATATTGAAGTCCTTGATCCAACAAAAAAAATTAAATTAAATTTTTCCATATACAAAAAAAGATACGCATTATACGATCATGTTGTGTCTGAATTGTAATTAGTTTGACTTTGACACTTGATTAAGGAAAAAATATTCAATAAAAAACTATCTAACCAAGTTGAAGCACTAGATATCAGAGTTACAAATCTAAATTTGAAAGAATTATAATTTTAACCTTCATGGAACAAACTTTATGCGTTATACGGTGTGCGTCACTTTTTAAAAATATTGTTTTCTGAAAAAAAATATTTTTTGTGGGAGATGGAAAAAGAAGTGCAATTTGATTCCAAAAATTTTGAAAAAAATATTTTTAGAATCTACAGACACAATTTGATGAGACTCTAGTTTGCACCATCTTCAAATTCGTCATGGTTTAGCCGCTATAGGTGCCCAAATGTGACGATTTAGTTAAAAATAATAATTTCAGTGTCCAGTTTGGCCAAAAAATTGTAAACCACTATTATGGGATCACCCTACATAATAGTGAAGCTAGAAATTTTAACAAGATGAATTATTGAAAATTTCTCAGAAAATAAACCAAAATTTTATGGATAAATTCATATGAATAAAAACCACGAATTCTTTTCCTCTCCTCTAGTTTATTACAATATACATTTATTAGTGAAGTTGAAGAAAAAAAATTAGTTTTATATCCTAGGTTATTTGTAGATATAAGACATATTTTTTACTTTTTCAATAGTATTCTCATTAAAACTGACAACAACAACCAACACCAAACCTCAATATATACAATTTAGGTTAGTCAACAACATGACATGGAAATAGTTGCAATTTTCTATTTGAGATAAATCCAAGTCATTTAACCATTAGAAAACATTGCATCATCAACTACAATAGTATTACACAAATCCATGTGGCCCACAAGATCCTATTACACTCACATTTAAAATAGGCCTACTTAGGTACTCAACACACAATTCTAGTTAAAAAAAATAGATTCATGGTAAATCCCTACACAAAATAAATTGTGGATGCCCTCGGTTATGACAATTTAAATCACTAGAGAGGTAATTAATACATTTTTGGTAGTTTTCCATGTCACAATGTACTCCTAGTCTCATCATTGTGAGATAATTTAATCTATTACTATACATACATGGAATAATGATATCAATTTCCATTAAATTGATGGGGTTATGGGACATGGACATATATATTTTATTTTGTAGCTTGTTAAGAGATAGATAGACCATACAATATTGTATTATAAGAAATTTATGTCAATTGCTATGAAAGTGTGTGAAGTTCAAGGAGGGGCATCAAGTCCATAAATAGTGGTCACAAAATCTAGTTGTAACACGACACTTTCTAAAGGAGCTACAAAAGTGTATGTGAAGTGTAGAAGTTCATAGATATTATTCCAATATGGACTTATAGGATGTAGAAGAAAGGGAATTTTTTTCTTGTAACTTATATAAAAAAATGAACTATTATACATGCCAAATGTAGTTCTTATAGTTGTTATATATCTATAGTAAGGAAATTTATAAGAAAATAAGTGGATTCTAACCACAATAAGCTTTGGTGGGATATACGAAACAATTATATGGTTGCATTTTACAAGAGATATGTAATGGTGAAAATGAAATCTATAGCAAACCAAAAAAGAATACTATGGACTTGTATGGAAGGGATGTAGTATTATATCACATGTAAATAGGTCAGATGTGGTTGCAAACATAATAATATGCTAGGTATAGGACTAAATTATAATCATGCAAACATGTGATTGGGATGGTAAAGTTTACCTTATATCTATAACAAGGTTTATGAATAGTAAGTAGGGAGTAGTTTTTATGGATGCAAATGCACAAATCATGTTCATAATTCCATCCATTTGTAACTTGCAGACTTGAGTGGTTGTAAGTAACAAAAAACAATGTAACTGAAGCACCCTTCAAAATATGCATACACCCTTAAACTTCATGACAAAAGGTTAGTGCATACAAACTTGCTATGTACTCCTATGAAAAAACATGTAAATGCTTAAGAAAATGTAACCAATAACAAGGATTAAAAGACATCTAAAAGCATAACATGTACCTATTTCATACTGTATTGGTGTCAATTGTGTAAATGGCCCTTTCCCAATCCTTGCTTAAACTCAAATGATGCAAATGCAATGGTGATGGGAAAAATTAGTTGTCAATTGAATAGAGTAACTTTGCATGAGGGTTGTGGATATCAAGATGAAGAATAAGCCTTCCATTTATAGAATATTTTGATGAGAGAAATAACAAAATGGATGAATGTCAGACAAAGATTTAGCCAATGAGATGAAGCCACTTGTCACATTGTGAGTGGTTGAGGAATGAGCACATTTTGGTCAATGTGCCAAAGAGGGGGAGATTCAAATTTGAATTTGAGAGTTAAATGCTGAGTGGGGGACATGTAAGAGATAAGTTATTGCCATGTTGGAAGGGACAAGTCAACCTTATTTCAAATTCAAACTTGGAGAATATTCTCAAAAAGATGCTTTGTTGAGGGAAAATGATGATTTTAATAAATGAATTAAAATGCTTTATTGATGCAAGTGGAAAAAGCTAGAGGATGTGATGGGTGGTTAGATTAGATTAATCATAGTTTGATTAACTTAAGATGATGATTAGGGGTTTTGACCCATTTGACTTAAATATTTTTATTTATTTAAATCAAAAGGGAGATATGAATTTTGAGACTTAATTAAATAAAGTCTGGTTTATTTAATTAAAAGGATGATGCAAGATAAAGGTTAATTAATTTGAGGAGGATGAATCTAGGAGATGATTTATGAAAGATGAAATGTTAGGATTTGATTGATTTATTTAAATGAGGTACTGATGAAGTGATTTTATTTAATTGAAGGATAAAATGTTAGATTTGATTAAATGAAGGTTATTTAATTGAACCAGTGGATTGAAATGTACGCATTTTTTTGTGTGTCTACATTTTTCCCCTCTTTGAAACAATGTACTTACTGCATTGGTTCAAAGAATAAACTTACTGCACGAACAAAATTCAAAAAAATTCTACTTTTTTTCGGATGCCCCAGTGGAAAGAAGTACACTAATACATTGCCTCCTTGAGAGATCGAGTGGAAAGATTCGATTTGAGGGTCAATCTCATGATAAAGAGGTTCAAAATGGATGGTTATGGACGATGATGCAAATGAGATGGTTTTAAGATGCTTAGAATAACCAATCTATATTATCCTAAATAACTTAAATGATGATAAAGTGCATGTGAGATGGATGATGCGATGATGCATATATGATTGTGCAATAGGTGTTTTATGCAAATATATGATTTATGAGCTGCTTAGACTAAAAAATATATATTATGATGATGAACATGCATGTGAGATGATATGCTGATGGTTTGTGGATGTAGGATGGATGCATGATGGATGCATTGCTGATGCTATGTTAGCGCAAAGAGAAGAAAGAAGAAATGAGATGATGACAAGAGGATCCAACAAGTCCATGATCTGATGAGACTTTATTAGGGATGATGATGATGATAGATGATGAGAAATGGATGATTTTATTATCAAGGATTGGGATTTTAAAAGGGTCACTTACCTTATGTTTGATAACACACCTAAGCATGATGCATCAAGGAATGAAGGACCAAGATGCATTGTGATGTGATGGACTGTTGACAAATAGATAGGCATGTGTAACTTTTCTTACCCAGAAAACCCTTGCTGGATACTTCATTTCAAACACCTTGGACCAAAACACAGAAAGGTATAACCTACTAATGCAATAGTCAAAAAGTTGCCCAAAACACCCTCCATACATATCTAACAAAGCAAGTATTCTCCATGGTTATTTTACAAGAATGTCCAATAAGCACATCAGACAAAAGATAATGAGCGTTGCCCCATTCCTATCTCTCTAAATCCATTTTTTTGGACATCATCAAGAGGTTATTGGAATGAGCGCAAAGAGATAAGTCAAAAGACCAAGATAAAGTAAACAAACAAGCCGATGTTCTTCATACCTCTAGCCAAAGGGAAATGTGTTTTAAGGATAAGAATAAAAAATATTGCCAAAGAATGATAATTCCATTGTAGGAAGAGGATACATCCTAGGACATGTAGTGGATGGGCATACGTCTTTCATTTATCCAAAGAGTGTTATTTCTTTAAATAGTACCTTGTGGGAAGGATACATCCTAGAACATGATGTTGTCGGATGATTGATATGGGGTTGTTTGGATGATGGACTATCGACACAAAAGAATTGACCAACTTGTTTACGTCTTGACTTAAACACGAGACTTGACGTTTTAGTTTACTTTAACCTACTGAACTTGTTTAACTGTTTCACCCAGGTTGAGGATGATGATAATTTATTATCGATGGTGTTATTGTGGGTGCAAGCGAGATGAGGTGGATAGATTTTTTCAAATATTTGGATGTTTTTGGAGTTTTGCATGTTTTGAGGCTTTTTTTTGGTATTTTTGGAGATTTTCAAATGTTTTGATTTTCAATTTTCCAATGTTTTTGGAGTTTTTTGAGATGTTGACCAAGAGACTAACCTAAAGACCTATTGTAGGGCCGCGTGGTTGGGCTAACGACTTGGTGATTTACACATGATGATGTCATGGTGAGATGTTGGTTGTAGCGGACTCGGAGGGTACGACCTAAGTGTCTTGAGGGATGATCAAGGTGTGCCTACATTCAAGCTCGAGAGACCCATAGTTAAACCGACGGCTTTGTTTTGACTTTTTGGTGACTTTTGGCCTATTTTTGGATTTTTTGATATGTTTTAGATGTTTTGGATTTGATGTTTGATGTTTTGGATTTTCTAATTTTGATGATTTTGGATTTTTATATTTTTGATGTTTTGGATTTTTGCTTTTGATGGTTTTGGATTTTTGATTTTTAGGACCTTGAGATATGCAGTCTGATTCAATGAACATACTAGCGTGATACAATAGACTACTCCAGATAAAGAGGACAAGTGACCTTGAGGATGGTGAAGTAGTACTGGGAGGATCATCATGCCGAACTGCCGGACCAAGCTATGATGCCGTCACGGGTGGGTGAGTGATGGATGGAGATCCGAATCTCGATGGATGATGGAGTAATGGATGGATATGCTTATTTACATAAAGGTGTGTGTCTATTTGCCAAGTTTTTCATAGTGCTGCTTAAACTACTACCGAGTGGTTTTCCACTAGAGGACGATTTTTTGTCTTTACTATTGTGATCATTTTTCTATTTTTTTGGATTTTTGCTTTTTGATCTTTTTGTTTATGCCAAAGTGTTCCTATTTTCTAGGTTTTCTTCAGAAGTAACCATTTTTAGGACATTTTTTTTTTTGGATTTTGGTTCTATACCTTGAAAGGTTAGGCATAAAATTTTTTGAGATGAGAGCTATTCACGGGATCTTGCAGAGGTTCCCCTTCGAGTGTTGATAACTGATATACCCCTAACTTATAACTTGTGATAATGAATGGTCCCAACCAATTTGGTTCAAATTTTCCTTTGATGCTTGGGTTTGGGGCATTCTTCTAATTCTCCTTTAATACCAGTTCTCCAGCTTGGAAATTCCTACTTCTGATTTTCTTATTATAGCTCCTTTTGAGTCTATTCTAATAGACTTGCAAGTAATTTAAACTATCCTGCGCATCCGCTCATCTAGTGCTCGGCTCATTGATGATACTAAATTGTTTTCTTCATCTGTGATAAGGTTTTAATGATATCCTAAGTGATGGGCTTTCGATCTCAATGGGTATTCTAACGTCCGTGAACTTGGAAGAATTGGCTTTTCAATGGGTGTCTGGATACTGTTCAATAGGCCTGATGATTAAGCTAAAATGCGATCCGACCTCGTCATTGACTATTTTCTTGATTATTTTCAAAATGGTTTATTAGTAGCTTAGCAGCCATTGCCTTGGGATAGTATGGGGTTACGAGAGCGATGTTGGATTTTGAATTTTTCACATAAGTCATGGAAATCCTGATTCTTAAATGGTGTCCCATTATCTAAGATAATGGCTTGTGGAACACCATAGTGGAAAATGAGATAGTTTAGGATGAACTTTGATATCTGCTTCCCAATTATATATTGTAGACACGTGAAATTAGCATTGTGCACTTAAATAGCATCACATTCATAAATCAAATTCACACTCATCCATTCATCAGGTTAATTTAGGTTCATTTAATTCAATCTCCTAAGTTCATTCACTTAAATTGAATAAATTAACTTTATTTAATTTAACCCTATCATTATCCCCCTTAGCTAAATAAATCAAATATTTATTTAACTAAATCTTTATCACCTTTCATCTCCCTTTGATTTGATTTAAATCCCTAAATCTAAGTCAAATGGTTCAAAAACATCTAACATCATCTTAATTAATCTAATCCATGATTAAATGCTAATCCTAATCACTTGTATTCTGTAGATTTTTCCACTTGCACATGAAATTACAATAAATTGATTTATGAAAATCTTTATTTACTTTCAACTTGGAAAATTGGGAGAATATTCTCCAAGTTTGAATCTCCCCCCAATTTGATGTGTACATCTAACAAAGCATTTATGAGGCCTTACATGTCTCTTACACAAGGTCAAACTCAACATTTAACTCTCAAATTCAAATTTGAATCTCCCCCTCTTTGGCACATTGACCAAAATGTGCTCATTCCTCAACCTATCACAAGTTGACAAGTGGCTCCATCTCATTGGCTAAAACATTATCCCACATTGCTCTATTTTGAGCACTCTTAGAATTTGACATTTTATAAATAGAAGGTTTCATTCTTCAACAAATCCTCCACAATATTAGCATTTCATCTCCACAATCTCATGCAAAGTCACTCTCTTCAATTGAGAACTGATTTTTCCCACCTCATATCATCATCTTGATCATCAACATATCATCAATATATCATAGAGCTTAGCAAAGGATTTGGAAAGGGCTTCTTTCCATAGAAGCACCAATCCAATATGAGATATGATTTACTTCATGTTTTTCTATGGATGCTTTAGTTAACTTGTTATTGTATTGCATTTTAAAATCATGTTAGATTATCTTATATGGATGTTAAATTTTTTCTTTGTTTTAACAACTAACCATGCTAATGTGTGTGTCAGACTATAATCCATTTGTAGATTTGGCATCCACATAATGGCGCTAGAAGGAGGGAAAAGTGGTTCAATATTTTGCATTAGCCTGAAAGTTTTTAAATCATTTATTCGCTAGTCTCTATCTTAAATGTGTCTTGAAATGTGGATTAGTTGAATGATGATCAGTTTCATGGATTATTAACTTACTATTTGCTAAATATACTTTTTTGGATTTGTTTGGTTCACCTTTCTAATCTCAACTTTTTGAATCCTTATCTTGATTTTTTCCCTTGCATCATTAATTTTGAGATTCTTATCAGCGAAGGTTTTAGAAAGTAACAGTTTAGTTTTGAAGTTATGGCTCCTTCACTAAAAGCGCATTGTGTCTTGACATTATTCATGGCCTTTCCAAATGCCCATTAGTCACACTTGTCCACTTTCAAAGTCTTTGGATATTTTGAATGTTTATAACCAAACATCTTGGGAAGAATGTGTTTTCGTTGCATCTTTGGACATAGTCAAAATAGCAGCACTATGTGAATAGGCCTATCTCCGTTTCATAGATAAGCTTGAGGTCTTTGTAAACACTATTCTTTGAGGCATTTTGTCAAACAGTTCACGTGCCTTGTTGATGAGACCATGGTTCTTTGAGGCATTTTGTCAAATAGTTCATGAGCCTTTTCTATTCTTTCATAAGTTGCATTAGCTTAAAAATTCCCATTGAATCATGCTCCCTTTTTATGGAAATGGAGGCAGCGCCCCATTGTGCTGTGAAAATAGGATGGTGTTTTCGAACTGTATCTGGATCACACCTCTTTTTGTTATCTCATACCACACATAGTTGACCATAGTGTTGATCCATGATCTCCCCCTCAGCCCAGAAAATAGCTCATGCACTATCCAGTGTTCAGTAGACACAATCCTCACATCATCGAATGATCTTTCAAACTATTTGCACTCCTCATGCTGATTGGAAATGTTGGAAACATTGGTGTTCTTGTTTTTGTGATCTGCAAGCACTATAAGCTCCACTACTTATCATACCCCCTTGAAGATCCCATGCACCCTATATAACCAGTCATGCCTTCCTCCATCAAAAGACATTAAAATCCTTGCTTACTACCCTTTATTCATAAAAACATGATCCATGCAGGGATGGCTTGTTCTCTTCTTGGGAAATGGTGGGTTAATATATTGAACGCATTAAGATTTGAGTTCTGCTTCTCATTTCTTGTGTATGCAGAGGCAGGGAGGATACTTGAATGGTTGGGGAGCTTGAATTTACACCCACCAATTGCATTTGATTGAGTATTTATACTCCATGAGACCGCAATTTTTTGAAGTGTTCAGTCAAATAAATTTCATACTTTCCATTCGGTGCATAACCTGTAAGTATGGCATTCCATGAGATGACATTTTTGTGAGGTATTTTATCAAAAAGTTTATCTGTATGCTCTTTGTTGGTGAGGCATAGTCATTATTGTTGTTAAGTGGTCGATGGGGATTTTAACCAGCACTAGCATAGTGTTTTAAAGATAGGAATTGACCCTACTTATTGCGCATTTAAAACCTAATCCAAGTTGATGTGTTAGAAGCTTTTATTCTCATAGATCTAAGTAGTGTATGAATGGTAAACCAAATTGTAGGAGGCATGACTTCCATTGTTTTCTCTAACATCCATATTTATACCATCTTATTACGTGTAGAGGAGGAGAAATCTTTGGTAGGTATTGATACCATCATATTTGTACTGCACAGTATCTAACAATACATGGCATTACTTAGAATTGTATAGGAGTTGCGTAGACGTATGTGTGCTAAAAACAACATCATGTTTCTAGTGGATTGTATAGCGTTGTACCTGTGTAGAAGAATAGATGAGAAGTGTAGTTAGTTTGATCGATAACAAAAATGTGGAGGACTAGGATTGAATACCTATGCTGGAATCATGAACAAAGCCAAAATCAGTATGAATAAGGATCTTCTGGCTGCCTTTCAACATGGGAGTTGCAGTACGAGCAGATGAGAAACCGCTGTGGAAATATGTATCGGCTGCCTTGCATATGCATAAAAAAACTTTATTTGATCATTTAGTTGTAGTTGTTAGGAAATTATGTCTCGAAGTTTACAATTGCCTAGATTGAAATCAAGTGCAATCTAACATATTTATTTCCCGCAAGTAAATCACTGACATAATCTTGAATCATGACAGACTTTATTTATTACAAATTTTGACTTTGATCTAAAAAAGATATCTCTATTTTCGGTGCAACGGTGGGAAGGAAATATGCTCAGTTTACAATGCCTGACAGCTAACAAGGTGGAAAAATATGCAGATTTCAAAGATATTACTAGTGATTTGACCCACATCCTTGGCCCCACATTTCTTTCAAATCAACCCACTAACCAGTAAAGTCTCATCCACCATATAGTGTAGCCTTGCCCTCACTAAACATCAATGACATCCAATCATAATAAAAGCTTTCCCATCCTTCAAGCCTCTGTGTGCCCCTCTAGCATGTTCTTATGTTTGTTCAAATAGATCTGGGGTTTGATTTTCATTGTGCTATTTGTAGGCTCAAGCCATGTATAGGACACAACTCATGTTCATTGTACAAACCAATAAAAGACAATTGAAGTTGAAAATATAGGTAGTCTCCTTGATCTGAGTTTGAAAGGCATACATTAGTACATTAGATTGATGGAAAATAATTAAAGGCAGTGCACTGAAGACTAGTTATTGAGCGTTAAAAATCATAGTTGTATGGCATCAAAAAAGGACTATCATAAGCTACAAATATCTCTATACAAGAAAGATATCTACTTGGAGATTGTGGAACAAATTGGTGTGTTGAGAGTAAACTTGAGAGGATAAAAGAGTTTTAATGTCCTTGAATAGCAAGTAAGTGTCCAGTCAGACAAGTGGGTGTTGAGTGCGAATTTTTTTGGAAAGGTCATCAGCTATAGGATTAATGCATTTTTTTAGCTCAGTGAATTATTTTTCTACATAGCCTATGCATTTTTATTTATTATTTAATATTAAGGAGACTTCTCATTGATATTAAGTTTCTCTATCAATCTCAATATTGTTGTGCTAACAATTTAAAGATTTTGTAGAAGAAAACAAAAATTACTAAGAAGGGTAACATCATAAAGGCTAGCGAATGACAAAATAATATTGTTGTCTTCTTTAGGAAAAATTAGCGAGCTATTAATTTTCAACATTTGTTTTCTTGGAGTAATCAATTTTCTTAAATTATTCTTTAACATGTCGATTTATGATTTACAAATTTAAACATGTTGATAACTAATTTGCAGATTTTGTGAAGATGATGGAGTAGCAAGGCAAAAGATCCAAGAACATAACAAGCAGATTTAAGTTCGAAGAGTGGGCCTTGATCCTTGAATTTGAAATCAACAAAGCATTTTTTAATGCTTAAATTATATGCTTTAGTTTCTATTTTAAATCAACTTACATCTTTTTGTGGCTCTAAAAATAACACTTCAATTTTTCATTGCAAAGGGTTAAAAAGAACGTTAGACACTTACTAGCTTCAATTTGGGTTCTAAAATTGAACAATAAAACTTCACATTTGATTTTTGGTGCTTAAAACGAACTCATCATTACTTTGGGATTTAAAATGAACATGTGTCTTTTATGCTTTGTAATCTTTTATGCAAAATAATCTCATCTAAAAAGGTGTATGCACTTCTCTCACGCTTCACGGCGACCTTGAGAATCAAAAGTATTTTTGGTGACATTAAGTTTGAATAAAATATTTCCTTCACACTTCATTTTGGGAACTAAAATTGAACAAAACACTTTGTGAGTGAGTAAACTTATTGCATGTGTTCTCCCTTTGTTTCTAAATGAAGGTTGATCGAACTATGAATATGTTTACTCAGTTTTGTCTATCTTAGAGGGCTTGCCTTGGGGAAAAAGTACTCACCCAAGGGAACGACTCAACTGGTAGCACTCTAAAGCCAAGAGTATTTCCAACTTAGATATAAATGTGGGTATTGGAGTAAACGCCAGTATCAGGCGGTTGGCTTCGACCAAATGGATATGAAAAGGGACTCTCGCCATATGTGTCAATCTCCACGAATGAAAATTCCAAACTAAAACCCTTGTTTGTAGCAACCAACTAGTCCATCCAATGAGTTTATCAAAGTGGTGCATTGGAACTTAGATTCCAAGAAGTTACTTGCCATGTCTGATCTTGGTTAAAATATAGAGGTTAAGACTTCATTCTTAACATACCTTTATATTTTTCCTTGGTTGCATATAAAATCATCTCTTCTACTACGAAGGGCATGAGGCAAGCCCACCAAGAAAAATGTACCAATTGAGGTAGGATGTTATATTGCTTGTGAGTCAGTTTGAAAATGTAGTGCTTTGATCGAAAACATTGGAAAACCAACATTCAACATGAGCATCAAATCTCAAACCCTTTAGGAGAAGCAAGTTTCCTTGAATGAATTCACATGTTATTGCTTGCCCTTTGGATTTTATCCTTAGAGGCTTCTAAGCATTTGGATTTCATCATCAATAATAGGTAACTCTTGCCTCAAATTTCCTTGGTTTCTGCATAATACGCTTTGCGGGATAAGGGGAAAGTTGAGCTATAAGACATCTAGATTCAAAATCTAATCAAGAGTGTGTTTGTGGTAAAAAGAATCCATTAAGAAAATATTAAATCAATTGGACCCCACATATGTGCTTGGCATCTTTTGGTCATATGGTTTCCATGCAAACATTGATATTTTGATTTTGAATTACTTTTAGAGAAAAGCATGTTCTTCACTATCTTGGTCTAGTAAACAAGTCCTTCCTAGATTCATTTAGGATCAAAATCAAACACTTCATTTGAACATTCAAACATTTATCATCCCATCCCACCAAGCAACTTTAGATTTTTGGAAACATCATTCTAGACTTGGGTAAATCATCAAAATCAAAATCACCTTGTTTAGTTAGGTGTATGGGAATGCATCCTTTCTCATACATTTAATTGAATTAGCAATCCTTTGAGCAATTTCATCCTAAGATCACATCTAACATCTTAGGGTTTACAAGTCCATTATTCAAATCCAATCAAACCAATCAAAATCAAACCCTAAGTCTAGCATTGATCCAAAATTCCTAAAAGTTAAACACCCATATCATTCACCCCTTTTCATCCTTCATCTCATCATTGGTCCTAAACACCTTAGAGGTCACTTTTACAACAAGGTCAAAAAACAAGAGGAAAATGGAGTATAAACTTGATCCATACATCATGAGTAATCCAAGTCAACCAAACTATCAAAGCCTTACAATTCCAATTGATTTTCAAAACTCACATTTATACAATTCATACATGGGAGCATTATTTCCTGCAAACTTCAATGGCACAACAAATGTGAGTCTACCCAATCTAAATCTTGGAACACCTTTTTCGATGGTAGATTTAAATCCAATTCCAACATTACAAATCTATCAACCAAATACTCAATGAATGAGTCTTCAACAAAACAACATTATCCCACCAAATCCCTACATGGAAAATGAGAATGTACCAAATACAACTTTACAAAACATGAATCCAGAAAACTTTGGGATAAATATGTTTGCAAATCATACAAGTGTTGTTCAAAGTCCAAACAAGATGTTAACAATTCCATGTGTTAAATCAAGTCAAAGTAACACCATGCAAAATCAAAGTTACCTAAATCAAGGCAATGTGATTCCCAACACCAACAATGTTCAATTTCAACCTATCATGCCAAATTTAAATATCATCCCAAATCAGAACATTGTCCAAAATCAATTTTTCCATGATCCCATTAAAAAACCACAAGTATGAATCCCAAATTTTCTTGAACAAAAACCAAATCAATTATATCAAGGGAGTCAAGATCGAAATCAAGATCAAATTTGGTGAGATCAAATTGCTACACTTACCAAAATAGTTGAGTCATTGCACCAAGAGACATCTACTCCACCATTACCCATATCAACATCATTCCTTGGTTTAGGGCTTCCCCCTTTACCTAGCACCAATCACTCCATCCAAATCAACCCACCTAACACCAATCAAGCTATCACATCAAATCCTTTGAATATACCATTGACATCACACCAACTGATGGTATCTAATCAAATGAAAACATCAATCCTGAAAAATCAAAATATGGTCTCCAAAGGACCTATTACCTAGGTCATTTCAACCATTCCTATCACCACAATCACTCCAACCACCCCTATCACACCCATCATATCTCAAACCCTCACGATCACTCCAAACGTATCTCAACAACCCATCACTGCATCCAACACAACTCTGAATCCACCACCACTACCACCAAAACCAAACACAGCAAGACAATATAACATTGTGCTAAAAGCTCACCAGGCCTACCAAAAGGCCATCCAACAATATCTAGCCATGCAACAAGTACCACAAGCTCAACAGGTGCAGCAAGCCTCTCAATCTTCCCAACAAGCACAAGCACAAACACAAAAAATGATAACTATTGGGGATAATGATGAAAATTCAACCACTGGTGATAGCATTGAAAATCTCTTTGCCACAATTGTTGAAAACAATGTTAAAGATCTCTCAATTAAGGAGCATATTGAAGATGTTTTTACCCCACCCGATGATCAACTCACCATACATCAAGACCACTTTTTAGTGATCTATTTCAAGGATTGTTAGGATTATTTGATCCTATCAACATAATACATGATCCATCAACCAATGATCATATTGAAAATGTCTCTACATATCCTTATGAGTTAGAGGACATATTTCAAGAATTTATTCCAAAGCATGATCAAAATCCTTCACCAAAGTCTAGCAATGGTCCTTTCGAAGACATATTGACATCCTTCGACCTCATGGTTATAGATACTGAAGGAACTCTGAACTCAACACTTGAGGATATTCAACCACTTACCATGACTAATGACGACATCCAAGAACCCTTTGTAAAAAATCCATCCCTTGAAAGTGATCCATGTCAAGAACTTGATCCAAAGCATGTCGAAAGCAACTCTGAAATCATTCAAGAACAAGAATTTGTATCTTCAAGATACTACAATAATCTAATGGAAACTCTCCTATCTATGCAAGATGATCATATCCATGTAGCACATACTCCTCCATCTACCCATGAGATGATTTATGTGGATGGAAACATAGATGATCTTCATTTAGAACAAGATTCCTTTAATCCTGACATTATTACACAAAAAGAGTAGGTTATCAATTCCTATAGTCAAACAGAGTTGTCAACAACAGTATAAGATATATCCCAAATTTAGAATGAGGACATCATAAATAAAGATATCCAACATTATCCACTCAAGGAAACATGTTAGTCAGAACAAGACATTCTGGAATTAGCAGAGCATCCAATCAAAATAACATCATCATGAGTGGTCATTTGTCAGAGCATGTTTACTGAACAAGACATCTCAAAACAAGCAAAATCAAGGAATGAAGGTGATACTACCACTATATTGGGGGCAACTTTATCTAGTGCAAATGTCAA